>VWZF01007208.1:0-66473 GCA_013396755.1 Sclerurus mexicanus | reverse complement strand
CCCCCCTCCTTTTGCTGTTTGGCTCTTGAAAATTAAAAGATAAGCTTTGTAAATCTCACCGAGAAGAGGGAACTGTCACTTCAGCTTTAGAAGAAAAGCCAGCAAAGGAACAAAATTCTTCTTTTGGCAGAGGGGGAAAAAAATCCATTATTAAAGGCTTAGAGACAAAGGCTCTCAACACAATTAAAGGCAAACCTAAGCCTTTGAAAGCAGAGGGCATGACATTGGAATACACACAAGAGGTAGAGATGAAAGGCTCCATTGTGGCGCTGCTGAAAAAAAAGTTTTTTTTTTAAAAAAAAAGCAAAATGGAGTTTCAATGGATGCATTTGCCTAAACCAAACTAGATGAGAAGCTTTCTAGAGGAGGGCTGGATTCTTCCCATGTGTTTGCACAATGCCAAGAGCCGCTGGGCTCGGTCCTAATTAGGATCCTGGGGCATTGCTAGAATAACTTAGGGAGAGAGGGGTCACAGCGTTCATTAATCGGAAAGAAAACAGGGCTCCGATATTTTCTGTGGGAAATTTTCCACCTGGGAAGCCTAAGCTTTCTTTCCAGCCTGTTAAGCTGAAGCAGGAGATGTTTTGGTTCGGCGTTGTCACGGCATTTGTTTTGCAGGAGGGCCTGGTCGGGACACAGCGGGGGCTCCAGATCACACAGGTGGCTTTTGGGCCAGCAGTGGTCACCTCCAGAAAGCACTGAGCTTTCCTGGCTCTTCCAGCCTCTAAAAGAGCACCAGATCCAAGGAAAACCCATGTCCAGGATGTCATCAACATGTTGTTGAAGTGTTTTCCTCCTGGTGGCTGGTAAAACCTACCCCTTGCTCTCCACCCCTCCACATCCAGCCAGCAGCACCATAAGATGCTCCCAACCACAGTGCAAGTGTCCAAAATGCCTCTCTGACATCTGGGAAAGTCTGTGCTGGGAAGGGACCACCACCATTCCATAAAATCATGGGTTTGCCATCCACCTTCTGCTGCAACTCTCCAAAGCCAGGCATGGCTTGACCTTAGGTGGCTGCACTATGCTGAGGAGGTGTGTCTTCTGCTGACTTAAGATCTGGCTCTTCCCTGAGAGGCTCAGATGTCTTTAGAGAAGTGCAATTCCCTCTTTTCTGTGGCTCACATGGGCTATAACAGCTCACATGTCTCTGGAAGGGGCTGCTCCTACTCCAGTGGTGGCCATTTTCCAATGCCATGGGCAACCTACATGTTTGTTAATCCTGGGTTTAATCCAGGGCTCTGCAGGAAGTGCAGAAGCTCCTTCACACCCAACCTCAGCACTGTCATCATGAAGGCAGCAGGGGAGACTGCATGGGAATGATGGTGCCCAAGGGCATGGGAAGGAAGGTCTATCATTACACATGCCTGGCTCTTTAATCCTGTTTTAATTCTCCTCTCCAGGGATGCTCCTGGGATAGCTGATCCTCTTTTGGGATGACTTGGGTGAAGGCAAGAGCCATGCCAGGCTCGCTCCTGTTGCTGGTGGGGAGACCTTGGGGGACTGCAAGAAGCTGTTCCAGAGGGTGCCACCTTTCCAAGCCCCAGCTGGGGGTCAGCCCTTCTACCCAGCCTGCCATCCAACGGGAATTCCCTGAGGGTTTGCCCAGTAATGCCAACTCACTGTGCAATTCCAGTGAAACCAGTTAACTGTTTGCAAGGAGGGCATCGAGCGTGTCCCCCTGACACCGGGTGGGAATGCTCCGACAACACCAGGTGACTAAGAGCTGGATTATTTTGATTTCCAGATCCTCCTTTTCTGTGGCAAACTGGAGTCCTCTTTTTTTGGGGACGCTTGTCCATCATGAACAACAGAACGATTAAGCTGCCCTCTGCTACCCAGCCACAGATACAAAAGCAGATAAAAGACAGGCTAATTCACCCTGAGACATCCTCCACTCCGAAAATAAAAGCAAGGCCCGTGGATGGCTTTAGCTTCTCTTTTTTTATATGTTTTCCATTGGTTGGTTTCATCACCAAGGAGACCAAATTCCTACACTCGCTGGTTTAGACGTTCGCCGGAACATAAATCCAGCCTTCTGTGCCAGTGGCCATCACAGCACAGTTACGTAAGGACCGTGTTGTGTGGCGAGTCAGGGCTCTGCTCCCTCCCTCTGTGACCTCTCGTGGTCACCCAGAGGGAAAACCACGTCCTCCAGGTGTGCCCCAATCCCCTCCTGGCACTGTGGTGAACCCCAAAATTCGCACCTCATACCCACGTAGAAAATCCTGCAGCAAACACAGCTAGAGAAAGGGCAATAATTTCTAGTGTGCTCCTGCCACAGCAGCTGAGGCACCAGTTCAGGACATTCTGGTGCAACCAGGCTGCCTGTCTTCACGGAGCCGCCTCTTTGCACACCCTAAAGCTGCTCCCTCCCTGATTTTTAACCCCCCCCTCTCTCAATGCCACTCCTAAGTGTGAGATCAGGTTCCAAACCACTGAACAGCAGCACGGTTTGATGGTGTTAATGGGAGTTCTGTGCCCGGGATGCCTTTCAGAGCGCCGAGTTTATTCCAGTCCCCCAGGACACAGACTGTCTCATGTTGTTTGCCTGATGCCTGTCACACTGGCCTCCATCTCCATAGCAATCCGCGGAGTCCTGACTGGAAAATGCAAGGCAGAGCTCCTGCTCATCCCAGTGGGACAACAAGATGGACCGGACAAGGCAACCTGCTCAACCGGGAGATAAGGGGTTTGATAGCCATGGGTCAAATTTGCCATCAGGGCTTTCAGAGCTGTGAAACCCCAACCCCACCCAAAGGTCAGGTCACTTACATCAACGAGTTACCTAATGGCGTGTCTTCCCTTATCTGCATCACAGGGAACTGATACGGAGCAGCGTCAGCTCTGGCAATGCCCTGGAAGATGCATGGGGAGGAATTTGTGACCCCGAGTGCTGAAGGTGCTGCCTCTCTGAGCCCCCCAAAAAGCAGCCCGAAGGAGCATCTGTGATAAAGCCAGCGAGCTGCTGTCCCATCCAGGCTCCTCAGTGCCTGCATTTGACCTGCTGGCCTTTCAAAACCCAGCCCAAACACATCTGGTCTTCAGGGCTGATTTTTCACATCAGCTCCTCTTCTGTCCTTTTCCAGAGTCAGCACCAAAACCCTTTCTCGAAGCAACAGCTGCTTTCCATGATTCTATTTTCAAGCCAGCTCCTTAGCAGATACTCCCCTCCCCTCGTTCCCCCCCAATTTGAGCTGTGTTACTGCTCCATCTGGCATTCCCCCCGTGCTTGGAGGAATGCCAGTACCTCCTAGGGAAAAGGGAAAAAAGCTCTCTTCAGTTTGGGATTGTTGGGAAAACGTGAGCAGGCAATGGCAGCCTCTGCACTCGTTTCCAGTTCCGATGCTGGGCTGTCCCACGAGGCTTCCAGCAGGTCTGAGGCTGAGCTCTCTCTGCTCTCCACAGCAGTGCAGGGTGGATGAGACACCTGGATATCTGTGTACCCTTTGGGTCACTCTGAGCTGTAGGGTGGGGTTGATTATCTGCAGAAAAAATGGAATTGGAATAAGTGACAGTGCATGGGGAACCATTCTGTTTGCTGGCTCCACGCATTCCTTCTCTTCTGCTCCTCTCCCCCAAAATGAAATATAGCAATTTTCAGAGACTCCAGTGAAGGTAAGGGGAAGCCCTGCAAGATTTCTCCATAACCCCTCTGGTGTTTCTGCTCCTGAATCACGCAGTCCGTGAGCAGAGATGCCCCTCCACCCGCTTCGTGCATCGCTCTGGGCTCCAGGCGTGGTTATTTCTCACCTGTTGAGCACAAACCTGTTGCTCCAGCCCTGCTTTTCTGCTTCATCCTGGCCCTGATCCCCGAGACCTGCAGCAGCCCAGTGTTTTTCTGAGGATTGCTGAGAGGGAATCTGTAGTTTGAGGCTAAACCAGACCAGACAGGCATCCTGGAAAACATCAGGAAGCCTGGTCCAGGATGAAGTAAAGGCTCTGGGGCACTTCGCATTGTTGCTGGTACATGAGAGGAAAAAGTTCCTTTGTTTTTAGGACAATAGCTTGCCTGCCCCCAGGGATCCCAGTTCGAGCTCCTTTCTTGCCCTTCTTACAGCTCAAGAACGAAAGACAAAGAAGGAATTGAGGAAAGCAACTTCAAGCAAAGGCCAGGAAAGGGTGGATTTGTGCTTCCCCGAGCCTGGGCTTTGTCAGGGCAGCCAAGGAGGTGTGAGATTATGGCAAAGGGGCTTTTCCCTCTCGATATCAGCCACCTCCTCCCTTGCCAGGCAGAGACACACAACCCCTGTGGTGGGCGTGCCACAGGCTACAGGCAGGTGAGACTCACCTGGGACAGGGATGTTACATTGGCAGGGCTCGGGTCCATCCCGGGAAGCTGCAGCCCCCAAAGGTGAGTGTGAGCGAGCTCAGCTCTCCTCTCTACTCTACTTTGGTTTCATCAGCTCCTGTTCCTTGGCTGCCTGATCCGAGGAGGCAGCAGAGACACTCACAGTGTCCAGAGAGCGGGGCTGTGCCTGCCAGGGAAGTCTCTCCACACCTCCTGAGCCCTTCCCATCTCTGGCAGGGGCAGGTGATGCCCAGGCAGGTGGTTTATGTCTGAGCCACACTGTCTGCCCAGGGGAGTGAGTTCCCCACTGAGATTAGCTCAGCCCAGAGAGGCCTCAGGTTTAAAACAGAGCTTAGGTCTTTCCTAGGATCAGCAGAGCTGGAAAAGGATTATCTCATGCTTAGAAATGCGTCGTGACTCAAGTTACACTTTCCTTTTAAACCAATATAGAATCAGAGTTGTTGGGGTTGGAAATGATCTCTAAGACCGTCGATTCTAACCATGAACCCAGCACCACCTCCCAACCAACCTGTCCCCAAGTGCCACATCCACCTCCAGGCACAGGGACTCCACCTGGGCAGCCCCTTCCAGTGCAAAAATTCCTCCTGATATCCAATACAAACCTCCCCTGGCACAACTTGAGGTTGTTTCCTCTTATTCCCTGGGAGAAAAACCTGACCCCCCTCTGGCTCCCCCCTCCTCTCAGGGAATTGTGAAGAGTGAGGTGGTCCCCCCGGAGCCTCCTTTTCTCCAGGCTGAGCCCCCTCAGCTGCTCCTCAACCTCCCAACCCTGCCCCGCTATGCACACAGACATTTTTAGGTCCAGCTTAAAGGGATTCTGGATGAACTATGATCATCAGTAGGGCCTCAGATCCATAGTGCCTTCCCAGCAGTTTCAGGGATTCCCAGAACTCCAGGCTTGGCTTTGCTCTTCCAGGCTCTGGAAGACACCAAGCCAAGGCTGCAGAAGGCAGTTCTCAACCTTTCACCTGTCAGGAAACATTAATAGCCCAGAAAAAGCCATTTGGGGGGGGAATATCCAGATCAGCGTTGGAGAGTGAGGGTGACAAATGCTTATGCAGAGTCAACAGTGACATTTATCTATCATTTTCAGGATACTCCGGAGCTCTGTGCTGGTTCATTAGCACAACCTTCCTGAGTTGTTGATGCTGAGCCGTGAAAACTTGGGAAGGACCTTGGATCAGGGCTGCACTGCCAACTGCCCCCACATTCCCATCTTCTGCTCACCTCCAGTGTGTCCACACACACAGGAGAGTTCAAGACGCCCCTCTACTGCCCTGTGCAAGCCCAGCATCCTCAGGAATAGGACTGACTTGAATTTTCAGCTGGACAGCAAAAGTGAACCTTTTTCTGCAAAAAATAAATGACTGATTGAGTTTTTGGGCTGCAGGGAAGGTTTTAGTGCAGGGACACCATAACCTGGAGCTCCCTCTCTCCCAGCACACACAGTAAATCCATCAGGACAGAGCTCTGCTCCAGGTGCTTTCGTCCCTGGTTCATGTGCATGTGTCATACTCCACCTCCTACCCTAAAAACCACTCCAAAAAGCCATTTTGAGCATTTTTTGACATGGACTATTGTAGTGCTTCAATATCAGAGAATCGCAGAATATCCTGAGCTGATGATCCACAGGGACCATCCAGTCCAGCTCCTGGCCCTGCCCAGGACACCCTGAGGGCATTGTCCAAAAACTCCTGAGTTCCAGCAGCCTTGGGGTCAAACCTGTCCCAAAAGTATCTTTAAAATGTCAAAAACTAAAATAAAAATCCAGAAAATCTACTTCTTTTTACTGCTTTGCATCCACCCAGAAGAGTCATTCTCAAAGTACAATACAGAGGTGTAACAACCACTATATGACATATATATCATAATTACATATTTATAATATAAAAAGTATTTTATATATAATTATATGGTTTATATAAAATACTGATGTATGGTATAGATATAATATCACTGTATGTATCATATCATACAAAATTATNCTGATGTCCCCCAGGACAGGGATGTCCCTCCTGGCTCCAGGGCACTGCTGGCTCATGGACAACTGGCCCTTTCCCAGCTCTGCTCTCCAGCCTCTCATTCCCAGTCTGTCCGTCCATCCAGGGTTGCCCCATCCCAGGGGTAGGATCCAGCAGGAGAGGGGGCTTGGATTGAAGGACAGGCTGGGAGGTTTGGAGTTTCTGCAGGCAAGCCATGGAATGAAGGTTCTTCCATACAACAGGCCATGGAATGAGGAGTTTTCCATATAAAATGACACTGGTTATTTCATTAGTGCTGCACCAAGGGCAACCCACTTGGCTACAGGTCTCCAGTCTGTAGCAGGATGAGGGATCAACCAGAGGATCATTTAGGCTGGAAAAGCCCTCTACGGTCACCGAGTCCAACCATTCCCCCACCACCAGTTCATGTCCCCAAGTGCCACATCCACATGGTTTTAACTCCCTCCAGGGTTGGGGACTCCACCGCTGTCCTGGGCAGCCTGTTCCAATGCTTGATGTCCCTAATTGTTCCCAAAATCCAATCTAAACGCATTTGCAAAGGAAAATAAAAATATCGCCTGTTTTTTTTTCCTGTGCAAAGCAAGCAGCACACAAACCATAAGGCAGGATTAAGCTGTTCTCAGTCATCACAGCCTTGGAGGAATCCAGGCTGGTTTACCCCAGCAGGCATCTCCCAACTGGACATATTTCATCCCCACATGGCTGCTGTGACAGCTCCAAATGCAATCGTGCACCACAAGGGATCAGCTGTATCCCAAATCCAAACATCCTGTGTCATTCTCTGCATCACAAACCGACTGCTTCTGGCTGTGAGCTCTGAGACCCTGGGATACCACGGAGAAATGATGTGTCGGCCCAAACTTTCAGTTCTGCCTCTGTTTCTCTACGTAATCCCACCATAATACAGAATTAGTCCTCCAAGAACTCAGTGTTTTACATAAAAAGACAAGTTTGTTTTTCCCAGGGTGTTCTCGAGCAGCCTTCATCTCCTCTGCACAACGGAAGAAAAGCCAAGCTGCTCTTCTTTTCCAACAAAATGGGAATCTGCCACCAAATTCAGATGCAACTGAGACCTTGCTTAATTTTTCAGCACATTTATGGGGACCAGCTGCTGCCACATCCCTGCAAGCTTGGCCATCAAGAAAATGAGCTTCAGTGGAAAAATGAGACAGGAGTCACCTTTAAAGGATGAGGTTGTCCCAACCCTTTCCTTACACAGAGCTGAAAGTGTTTCCTTGCATCCAGGACAAAACAACAGCATCCCACCTCTATGCCAACTCTCCTAAACAAACCTCAAAGTTCAGAGTGGAGCTTTAATAACATATAAAACCCCAAACCATCCCAAAACATGAAGCAAGAGCCACAAACAACACCCATTCCTCCTTGGAGCGACACGGGTTGGAGCATCAGCGTTTTCACCCCTTGTTCCAGCCTATTCCAAGGCCGCTGATGAAAAATCCCTCCCAGCCCACCACATGCAGGTAAAACACCCTTCCACCACACAATTGTCCTGGATACACAACACCAGGAAGACTCCATTTGCTCCCAGATTTCCAGGAAATGAGTCAGTCAGCATGGGAGAAACGCTGCATTGAAAAAGGGAATGGGAATTTAAGAGGATTCTTTTCAAGTCAACCAACAGAGCCGATGCAGAAGCCACAGAGTTTGCCCTCGGGCTGCAGCGAATGAGTCATTTTCTTTTCTCTCTCAGTATAAATGTCATTCTTCAGTGACTTCACCTTTTCTCTGCATGGCTGGGAGGTGAAGTGGCACTGCTCCCAGACAGGTTTTTCATACGGGGAGAGAGGGCTGTGGGTTGGTTTATTATGGGATTTTTCCTCCTGTGCCTGGGGCTGGCAGCAGAAGACACTGAGCTGGGGCTTCTCTACTGCTTGGCCTGGCTCAGCCAAGGACAGGAGGAATGTGGGGGGACCCTTTGGATGTGACCTGCAGAGCAGATGGCTCCAGCTGCCTGTACCTAAGCACGGCTTAAACCCTGTCCACAGCTTCAAGAAATGTGTAACAGCAGGACAGTTTTTCTACCCAAAGATCTCAAAGGGAGTCTGAACCCTACAAAATAAACGAGGCAAAGCGTGCTGAGCCACATCAGCAGCACGAGAATGGGTTAGGAGGTGTCTGATGCATCTAGGTCCTACAGGAGGACTCCACAACCACTTCTCTACTCCCCCATCATGAGACCCCACATGCAAAGTTGCCTCCAGCTCTGAAGCTCCCACTATTAGGATGTGGAGCTGCTGGAGCAAGTCCAGAGGAGGTCGTGGAGATGCTCCAAGGGCTGGAACCCCTCTGCTCTGGAGACAGGCTGGGAGAGCTGGGAGCGTTCACCTGGAGAAGAGAAGGCTCCAGGGAGACCTGAGAGCCCCTTCCAGAGCCTAAAGGGGTTCCAGGAGAGCCCGAGAGGGACTGGGGACAAGGGACAGGACACAGGGAATGGCTCCCCACTGCCAGAGGGCAGGGATAGATGGGATATTGGGAAGGAATTCTTCCCTGGGATGGTGGGGAGGCTGGTCCATGAGGTTTCCTGCTAGCCAGTGCCACCAAAGTGCTCTCAGCTCTCCCATTGCTGCATTCCTACATCCCAGTGGGAAAGCCGAACAGAAGGGTCTGCAACAACAAATAAAATAAAATCCCCCTCTCTGTTTCAGGCCTGCCCTGCTGCCTTTGCATCCCAGCTGCCACCTGAGGCTCTGTCCTGCTGGCTCCTACCATGGCTCCACAGGAGTGTGACACAGTGATGCCATCCCTGCCTCCCTCCTGTCCAGGAGCACAGGCCCCAAATCCCCTTCCCTGGAAGCTTTTTTTAGGGAAGCTGTTAAATCAGGCTTCACACTGGCTCCTGCCCTTCAGCATCCCAAATAATTTGCTGGTGAGGGTCAGGTCCCAGCAAAGATGGGGCTGGATCAGCCTCCAAGTGGGGTCAGAACACAGTGCTGGAAACACCAAGGCTGCTGATGGGCCATTCATTTCAGATTTGGACTCCAGGATCCTAAGGGGTCCCTTCCGACTCAGAATATGCGAATAAAAAGGCACTTCTGAGGCATCCACAGAGATGCAGACCTCAGCCCTGGGTGCTTTCCAGCTTCATCCCTCCCCTCTGTGACCTACAGAGACCTTTCCCTGCACTTTGCCTTCAACCGAGCTCGCTAACACAAGAAGCTGAGCAAAATATATGCAAATATATAAGTCTAGTTCCTTCCCAGCTGACTTTTCAGGTGATGTGCTCTCCCCTCTTCAAGTTAACTTTGCTCCCTGCCTGACTGATCGAATCCACGCCCCCCCAAAACACATCTCAGGAGTTGCAAAGGAGCAGCATCCCAAAAAAATAAAAATATCTCAGTTTTCCCCCCGCACGTGCAGGGCAGCTGCAGAGCTGGCTGCAGGGAGGTGCTGGCCACTTCACCGCACGCACACACTCCCCACTAATTCATCCCACACGCCCCGCTTTGATCCCAAGGAAGCGGAGCAGATGCGTCCCAGCTCCGGGGATGCGTCGGCACCGGGAGGCCCGTGGGCAGGGAAGGCTTTGGCTGAGGATGAAGGCACCTTTCTGCTTTGGATGAGGACAGCTGGACCCAGCCCGTGCTCCCTGCGGCCACCCCGGGCTGTGTGTGCTCTCCTCCCTGGGCTGGGACCCCAGGGCAGCTCAATAATGAGAATATTTGATCTCTGCGCTTTGGTGTGGCTGTCTGTCAGCATTTGAATGTTGTGGAAAATCAAGGATTCTGTGTCCTGCAACAGAAGCACACAGAGAAGACAGGTGTAACGATGGAGCACATCTAGTTAGAGAGAAACATTTGTTCTTGACCCTTCTCAAATATATATATATATTTGGTAGGTCCATAACTAACTCCAGAGTGTGTTCATTTGCTTGGCTGACTGCCTGTAGATAAATGTCTTCAGAGTCAATGCTATTCCAGAGTAAATTAACCTATGTGACTGCCACTATTTTTGTAAAGAGTCCTCAATAAATGGTGACTTCCACATTTAAAGCAGAATATAATATTTTCGAAAGACAAATATTTTAGCAAAGTCAATTCAAAACTGATGCCCAATTAAAATTATAAAAGCGATGCTAAACAAGATTTTAACAAGTGAATTTACATTGAATTCAAACCAATTGAAAAGGATTGTTTAGGAATTAAATCAGCTTCTAGTGGAGGAAAATCTTTAACAAGACTTTGTGATGTGTGCTAACTTATCGTGATAACTCTGCTCCTCCTCATCAGAGGAGAGAGAAACACATTAAATTCTGCAAAAAAGGCTATTTCTCTTTCCCTCTTATTAACACACCATTTCAGTATTGGGGGAACACACAGAAATCAATGGAAATTAATTTCCCAAACTTTCTGTTTGGCTACAAAAGGCATTTTCCCCAGAGAGGAGATTCAGATGAACCCAACACAAGGTCTCCAGTGCACAGGACGTCCCTGCTGACCTTACCTTTCCTTGGTTTCACACCCACGGGGATGAACAGAAGTGGAAACTCTCACCTGCCCTTCACCCAGAAATTGGGGGGCACCTCTAAAAGCATTATCTGGCCTGACTTTTGCAAGAGCAGCTTTTAGTTACAGCACAAACTTCACAAAAGCTTTCAGTGGTGTGGAGAAATTGCCTTGGTAGCCTCCAGAGTAATTACAGTGCTCAGTTTATCCTGCATTTCCTGAAGGCCAAGGAAATTGCTATGGGCAAGAAATAGAAAGGGGTGGTGTGGCAGCCTGGTCCCCAGCACAAAATCCATAATTTGGCAAGGAGATGTTAATCTGGCTTTCTTTTTAATTTAGCACCATTTGAAGTGGTTTTACTTAAAAAAAAAATCACACCAAGTACAGCCCCCTCTTTGGTCCAATACAAGATTTTCTGGCTTGTTGTGTTCCCTGAGCTGCTGTTCCAGCCTGTCACAATAAGAAGTGTCCAAGTCTGAGCTCTCTTTGGACCACGGAGAATTCACACTGCAATAATAATTCCATTAAATTCACGCTGGCACAATAATGCCATAAAATTCCCTCTAACCAGCCACGTGCAGGAGCTTCTATGACACACCTGGACACTGTGCCCAAAAAACCTCTCAGCTCCACAGCCCAGTCACCTGCAGGGCCCCAGGAGCTGCTGAACACGCAGAGGGACATCCCAGGGCATCCTTATTTTACAGATGATAATAAGGGCCAAGGGATGTTTCCCCAGCTTTGTCCCACTCCTCCAGCTTCCAGCAGCTCAAACTATCCCTAACATGAAGCTGGTTCTTCAGGGAGAACTAGGAAGCATCAGAGCAGCCACAAAATGCTGTTCCCCCCCTCCATGGTGTTTCCAAAAGGTGGAAGCTGAGGAATCCACATTGGGTTTCCCAGAACAAGCCTGGATTTCAGACTGTGTCTCCAAGACAAAGATAAGAGAGCCCTGCCAGACCCTTCCACCTTCCAGGGAACGCTCTCAGGATGTAAAAATGCCTCTTCTGCCTCTGTCAAACAGGAGCCACGTGTGTCCTCTTCACACAACAACTCCCTCGTGCTGGTGGGGATGGCCTAGGACAACATGCTTGGAGCTGGGAAGGATTATACATCCAGCCATCTAAAGGAAGCAAAACAGCTCCATAGTTACTGAGCAGGCTGTGCTGGAGAAATAAAAGGGATTAATTAAGGCCTTGGCAGCACAAAGAAAGCACTGATGGATGCCGAGCCAAAATGCAGGATCACGGGGATTTAACTTTCTTTCTGAAGCACCTCTCACCTTTCAGAAGGTGCCCTGCTGCCTTTTAGTTTCTCCTGCTTGAATGGTGGTCACACCATCCATCACTGCTCACTCATTCCTGATCCCACTGAAATCCACAGGCACCTTCCTCTCTTTCTGTTAGATCAGACTGACAACCCCTTTTGTACTTCACTCAGTGCATTCCACCCATCCTCTATTCCTGACTTTTCCCCCCTCTGTTGGCCCAATTCCTTCATCCCTCATTGATGTCAGAGCTCAAAAACATGGGATGTAACAGTGAGCAGAACTTCACAGCCCAATACTTGACGTAAGAGTTTAAGCGACCTGCTGCAACATCAGACCTTCCTTGAGACATTCACCCCAGTAAACACCTAATCCGAAGCACCAAAAAGACCAAAACCCACCAGAAAAAGCCTAAGACTTGCTCTGGTCCAGGCGTTTTGAAAACAGGTCCATGGAGAAATTCCTGGTCCCTGTGTCTGGGGACATGGTTTAGTAGTGCTGGTTGGACTCGATCTTAAAGGTCTCTTCCAACCCAAATCGTTCGGTGATTCCACCTTTAAGCCTCTCCAAAGGCCACCTGCACTGTGACTCTGCCTGGCTTAAATAAACCAGCTTAGCTTGATTTTCAGCCAGACAGAAAGTCTCACAAAAGTAAACAGTGAAAAACAGGACGCTGCTACTCTTCACCCAAAGGATTTCATTGTCTCAACACTCCTCAAAAGCCACCAAACCCCAGAGCCCATTGCAGTTTTGCTCCAGTTTCCTAGAGCCAGTGCTCAGGGAGGAGTTGGCTCAGCAGGGTCGCTCTTAGCAAGAACAGGCTTGGTTAGACCACACAGCACTCCAGGGAGGACCCTGGCACTGATCTCCACAGCATCACTGGGAGAAGCACAGCTCCATCTCACCACTGAGAGCCGCACTGAAAGCCCAGCAGTGACACCGCTTTTAGCATCTAAGGCTTGTGAGCGCTGCTGGGAACGTTTCCCATCCCCTCAGCTGATTCCCAGAACCTGCAGGAGGGAAGGTCTTCTCCGGAGCCGAGCTGGTGGGATGCTCTTCAGAGCACTAAGCATTTAACAGCCTCTGTTATTTATTGCACTTCAAGGCGAGGCAGGAGGGATCTGCCCCCTTTGCTGGCTCTTCCCTCCTCCCCTGCCTGCAGAACAGGCAAAAGAAACAGGCTTTTATTAAAATTAAGACACAAAACACACACACAACACCCTTTTTGTCTGAAGCTGGTGGAGCAGAAACGCGGTGAGGTCCCCCCGTGCTTCGAGCTGGGGCGGGAGCACAGAGCCTGGAAGGAAAAGGGATTTATGCTTGGAAAAGGGACACCCAGGAGGCAGAGTCAGCCTGGTTTAGTCCCATTGAGGGAGGAAATTCCTTGATCTGATCCCCTCCCAGCAAGGGGCTCCAACCTGCCCCCTGGCCTCTTGGACACTTACCAGATCAACTGAAAGGACAATTCCGGTATGGATCTGGCACGGCTGGTTTTGTTTCTGGCAGGCATGGTGAGGTTCTGGCACAGTTTTCCCAGAGGAGCTGTGGCTGCCCCATCCCTGGAAGTGTCCAAGGCTAGGTTGGACAGGGCTTGGAGCAATCTGGGCTGATGGGAAGGTATCCCTACCCATGGCAGGGGGTGGAACTGAATGGTCTTTTAAGTCTCTTCCAAGCCAAACCAGTTTGTGATTCTGTGATGGTGAACTTATCTCTGAAGCTTTTCAGGAGTTGGGGATTTCACAGAAAAAAAACCAAACAACAAACCAAAAATACCAAGACAAAAATCATAGCAGAGTCTTGCAAGAAAAATCAGAGCAACTTGCAATAAAATCCCCATGCATGAGGAAAAGAAGCACCAGTTTTATCTGGGCCACAGATCACTGCAATTCATCAATATTCTTGTGTCCCCAGGCATTCTGCTTCTACACCGGGCAGCCTTAAAACCCACTGGCCTCCATAATTCCTCTTGACTTACAACACAGAAGTAAAACTTCTGAGACCATGAGGCTGCCGTGCCCATAGTCAGAGTTCACACTTGCTATATCTGGCTATAAAAAGGACACTTCCTTTCCACCACAAAAAACAATTCAGCCACCAGATATGATGGCCAGAGAAAAGCCCTATTTTTTTACACACACACAAGCTTTTAAAGCCTGGCCTTAGGTTCAGACTCCCCCACTCCAGGGACGGTGGAGGAATTGCAAATGCTTTGTAAACTCTGTGAACTCACACCTTCCGCTGCTTAATTCATGGCTGTCTACAAAGAACTGCTCAAACTTTGGAAAGGGGAGGTTTAACAAGGGCCCTGGAGAGACAGGACAAGGGGGAATGGCTTCCCACTGCCGGAGAGCAGGGATAGATGGGATATTGGGAAGGAATTCTCCCCTGTGAGCGTGGGGAGACCCTGGCAAGGGTTGCTCAGAGAAGCTGCCCCATCCCTGGAAGCATCCAAGGCCAGGTTGGGGCAACCTGGGCTAGTGGGAGGTGTCCCTGCCCATAGACGATCTTCAAGGACCATTCCAGCCCAAACCACTCTGGGATTCCCCGCACTGAGCCCCGAGGACACACAAACCCAGCTCAACCAATGCTGCTGACGGGGCCACACCGGTTTATGAGCAAATTGTCATCGGCGCACTCCGAGTGCCTTTGTGTAGAAATGTGGTCGATCCCTGAGGAAAACTCCTGAGCTGCACATTTAGAGGGAAGTGCCACAGGGCCCTGTGGCCGATGGCAGCGTCTCCTTCATTCCTGCAGCAATTCCAGCACAGCCACCACCCCGGCACAGAATCTTAACACACAAAAAGCAACTGCTTAATGCCAATTAAATTTAGGATTAGAGTTTTACCCTCCCCCCCCCCGCCCCCTTTTTCCTCTCTGCAGACTCTCTGGAGGCTTCAAAGGCACCTTTCACATCACACCAGGACATTTTTTTCAATACAGGGAGCAAGCTTATCAAACAAGTGCTACTTAATTGCACACACTGTGACCCAGATTGCTGGTCAGGAGTTGGTCCATGAGAATTTCAGGCTGGATAACTAGACAGGGAACCTGCCAAAACAAGGCACAGGGAGAAGCACAATGAGCTGAAGGAGTTTGCCCTTCACCGCTGGTCAGAGGTGCAAAGGGATGAGCTCATTCCCACAGCAAAGCTGGGAGAAGGCACCTCCACTCCTGCTGTGGAGCATCTGGTTATCCATAAGAAAGGCGGGGATGGATATTTTTAGGAGGGTCTGCTGCAAAGGAATGAGGGGTAATGGTTTTAAACCAGAAGGTGATCAATTTAGATGAGACACGGGGCAGATTTTTTTTTTTACGGAGCCCAGGCAGAGTTTGCCCAGAGAAGCTGCGGCTGCCCCATCCCTGGAAGCATTCAAGGCCAGGCTAGATGGGATTTGGAGCGACCTGGGCTAGTGGAAGGTGGAGCCCCAACCACTTTAAAACCCTGGAAAGGCACAAGTTTCTATCAGCTCGTAGCTGATTTTATAGGAAAACCGGATTTCCCTGTGGAAGGAGCTAGGTGGGATCAGCAATTGCAGGACTGGCCCCTTCATATCTGAGCCCCAGATATTTGATCTGCTTCCCTCATGGCCTGTCTACAATAACCCTGCCTTTGAAGGCCGCTCACTGGAAGAAGAGGATTGCTTCAAAGCAGCCAGAATTATTCATTGTGAACACACAAACACCTCAATTTTATAATTCAGGTAATAAACCACCCCCCTACTCCTGCCTGGCTCACAGAACACACCCAGCAGTGAGCAGCCATCCCCAGTGCTGCAGTCCCTGGGGAGCTAAAACATGGATTTACGGAAATCTGTCAGCCTGGGGGAACATAGAGCTGCTCCTGAGCAAGGAATTGGCTGGCTCTTGAGGACCTGAGGATGCAAGCTCCGTGCTCCTCTCTTCCCTGCACCGCCAGGCATTCCCAAAAAGCCCTGTAAGCCAAGATTCCTTCTCGTGCCTTGGAAGAAGCTTCCATCTCCCTCTCCTCAGGAGGAGATGCCACTCTCCAGCCCCCCTTCCCTGAGGCCACCTGGCTGCTGCTCAACAAGGCACTTGAGAAGCAGCAAATTGGACACAACTTAGAGCAGCAACAAAACAGGGCAATTCCCACAATTCCCAGGAATAAGAGACAAGTTTCTGGAGGCACCCATAGAAACCACAGCATGGTTTGGGTTTGAAGGGATCTTCAAGGTCATCTTGTTCCACCCCCTGCCATGGGCAGGGACACCTTCTACTAGCCCAGGTTGCCCCAAACTGGCCTTGGACACTTCCAGGGATGGGGCAGCCACAGCTTCTCTGGGAAAACTGTGCCAGAACCTCACCATGCCTGCCAGAAACAAAACCAACCTGGCCAGATCCATACTGGGAATTGTCCTTCCAGTCGGCCTGATAAGTGTCCCAGAGGGCAAGTTGGAGCAATGAACACGTACCCTTGGTTGGAGGGGATCGGATCAAGGAATACTGAAGGCAACTAAACATACATTTGTTCTGGGATGCATCCAGGGATGTTGTTGGGGTCTCCATCCTTGGAGACATTTCAAAGCCATCTAGACGTGGTCCTAGGCAGCTGTTTGCAGGTGCCATGGCTTGATCAGGGGGACTGGACCAAATGACCTCTGGAGGCTTCTTCCAACCTCACAGTACAATTCCCGGTGGCGTATCACTGAGACAAAAAACCAATTGGAATCAGATTTACCATATCCTCACTCAGGTTCATCTTAGGAAGAAAAACAAAATGCATACTAACTCCACGCTCGTGCATTCATTTGCCAGCCCACCAGCCCCTGTATTTCCAATGTCCTGCCACCAATGAAAACACAAAAAAATTCAAAGCTAAAGTGACATTTCACACCTGGAGATTTAAGTCAGCCAGGACACCTGAATTCTCTTCAGCATCTGGTTTCCCCCAGGTTTCTCAATGGTTGTGCTAAATCAGTAATAGAGGCTGGTGCTGAATTCATCCCAGGAACGCTGAGCTGAGTCAGTGTTATTCTCCCACTCCAGTTTATCCTTGCAAATCAGCTCCAGTTGAATGGCTCCCTTCTTCTGCACCCAAAAATAAAACACATGTGGAGGCTCATTCTGGGACATTGTGGAACAGGGGCTGATTTGTGGAACCAAGTGCATTCAAGATACTATGCATTTAGCCCTTTGCAGGCAAAACACTCCCTGAGATCCCAAAGCTTTCCGGGGAAGAGGGAAAAATTTATACCAGGAATTAACTCCAGCCTCTGGCATTCGCTCAGTGAGTTGTGCAGCTCCCTCCCAGCCCTCTGGTGCCAAGGAAAGAAGACTTGCCTCTTCAAGGGGCTCTCCAGAGGGTTTGGTGTTACCCACCCACACTTTATAGCTGCTGAGAAAGACCCTTTCTATGGCAAATTCATTCCAGGGGGTGAAAGAACTGGGCATGTTCTACTGGCAATTACAGTGGTCAAGTTAACCACGTCTGTGGGGACAACTGACCTGGAGAAACCAGCCCTAGGAAGAAAAGGAGATACAAGCTGAGGCATTAAAGTGGCCCTGAAAAGCCAAAAATTGCTGGCTGTGTCCCCACTTACACGTCTCTCCCTTCCCTACAGAGAGAACCCAACACCCCAAAAGGGGGAAATCATAATAACTTCCCCCATGATGACTTTACAGCCCCTCCAAGGGCTGTGGATTACTTTGGAAAGAAATGCAACTTACTTGTTGTGCAGCTGGGAAAGTTGTCCCACCATAGAGTGGATATGAGGAAGAAATTCATCCCTGTGAAGGTGGCGAGGTCCTGGCACAGATTGCCCAGAGAACCTGCGGCTGCCCCATGCCAGGAAGTGTCAAGGGTCAGGTTGGATGGGGCTTGGAGCAGTGAAAGGTGTCCCTGCCCCTGGCAGGGGATGGAACTGGATGCCTTTAAGGTCCCTCCTAACCCAAACTGCTCTGTGACTCCATGATTTGTCCCAGAAATAAATGTAGTTTCATGGATCATCTCACATCAGCATCATTTTGAAACCCTGTTCAGGAGCAGCCAGAGCTGCCCCAGGTCTGTTCGGAGCACAACAACTCTGATAATCTCAACTTTAAATGGCTCAAACAGGTCTTTTTGTCACTGCTCTTGATCAGACCCCTCCTCAGCACAGGGCAGCCCCCCAGAAGTCCCCACAGCCTCAATGTCTGTCACTCAGACATGTCACAAGCACAGAGCCTTTTGGGGGACAAAATCAAAGTCTTAACAGTCCCCTCGAGAAAATCCAGAAGACTATCTGCTGTGAAATCATTCCCTGCAAGGATGGTATTATGGAACAAGTGATCATAAGCTCAAAATTACTGCCTGGGAATTATCCATTCTGACATTGTCCAGCAATCCATGCACAGGGACCTCACACCGGAGCCTGCAGACTCCCCTGGAGAAAAGCTCTGCTGTTCTCATGGTGCTTCACTCCTCTGCTACAAGTTCTGATCTTTTGGGTGACTATCAGAGCAAAAGTCCAAAGACCTGACTTCCAAAGACAAGAAAGAGTCCAGAACTGAGGCAAATTCCAGTTACTGATAAACAAACAAACCTCCAAGCTGGGCTTTTTTTGCAGTGCCAGTCTGACTCATGCCTTGCTAAGCGCAGCTTATTTTTTACTCCTCTAACATAAACCCCAAAGAAAACGAAATACAACCAAAAAGAAAAAAGCCCCAAAAGAACAACTCCAAGTGGTTTTTCCACCAGGCAGAAATTCTTAGGACAGACAGGGAATTGCCAGGATGATGCCTGTGGCTCTGCGAGAGATTCCTACACCTGGAAGGATGTGCAGAGGATCATCCCCCAAACAAAGGGAGCTCAACTCTAGCCCCTTCCTTGCACTCCAGGCAAACAGGCACTGCCAGAGGGACAGGACAAGGGATTTTCCTGCCTCTCCACATCCCGGTTAGTGCATGTTCAGCTCCATCTGCTGGCATTTTCTCCAGGAGCCAGCTCCTTGCAGCCCCGTGCCTGCTGCTTTGGCACAGGATGCCCAGAGAAGCAGGGGCTGCCCCATCCCTGGAAGTGTCCAAGACCAGGTTGGACATGGCTTGGAGCAACCTGGGATAGTGGAAAGGTGTCCCTACCCATGGCAGGGGATAGAATGAGATGAGCTTTCAGCTCTCTCCCAACCTAAATTATTCTATAGAGTGAACAGATATCAGGAATTTAAGGTCTCGGGAAGAACCACCACAAATCCCAGTCCCTGTGTTTTTTCCTACTATGACTTTTCCCACTATGATTTTAATTCCCCAGGCATTTACTGCACATCCGTGGCTAAGAGGGTTTTATATTCCACTTTTTGCCAGCTCTTATTGACTAGAGGCAAACCGCCAGGTGAATGGATGTACCCTGAAGTCCAGTGCTCTCTCTGGCAGTGATTTCCACGAGATGCCTCCGAAGTTCCATGAAAAGGATCAATGAGTTTAAAATTGCAGCCATTCCAATGGAAAGCACTGCTGAAGTTAAAGAGGGCAGAGTTACAACTGCAGAGCAGAAAAACCTGCAAAACAAAGCTCTAGAAACAGTCTAGAAACATAACCCCAGGGGAAAAAAAAAATCAAAGTAATACTGTGATCGAAATAGTCACACCAGTCAAATCTGAGTGCCCTTTACTGGGTGCTTGTCCTTCTGCTGAAGCAAAGCCACATGGGAAGATCACATTCAGCTGTCAGTGTATGAGAGAGCTGGAAAAGACCCTGTGAGAAGAACTCCCTGGATGAACAGAGGCCCTGAGCAAACAGTGATACAGCTTGGAAAGAGGACATGAGAGAAATCATTGCCTCCAGCTCATTATTTCCAGGCTGTTTCAGCTGTCAAAACACTCTGCAACATCCCTGGAACCTGAGAGAAAAGGGCTGGAGGGTTCCTCTCCAGGGTTATGTAACCACGCAGGGCTGGAGCCCAAGACAATGGGGTACCCCATCCCCTACTTGTCAGGGATGTACAAACCTACATCCACTGAAGGTCTAGAGATGCTTCTTCAGTGGGATGCTTGATTTCCTGCCTCTGAAGTCACACACATCTCTCAGGGTCTCAGCAGAAACAATTCTCAACAAGGAAAAAAAAATGAGATAAAACCACAAAAAGATGCTTCATCAACACAAGATTTCCCACAAATTCTCCAGGCTATTTTTAGTCTCTCCTCTGAGGTGACCACACCAATTTCAGGGCCCTGTGTTCTCCAGCTCTGCTGGGAACAGACCTGCAACACAGGCAGGGTAACAGCAGGGAAAAGGTTTGTGAGTTGAGAGCCAAAAATGAGAACTGGGCTCTGAGAGATGGGTTTGCTGTTTCCAGCCCACAGCTCCATGGGCTTGGGGTGCTTCTGGGCTCTTCTCTGTGTGGACTTACAGGAAAAGGGGAGTCAGGACAAGGGCAGGGAAGAATTTCCCCAAGCATGGCTAAGATGAGCAGTTCATCTACACTGAGCTTGTTCATCCAGACTCTTTGAGCTGTGAAATGCTCTGGGCTGGTTTTAAGTAGTCAGGGGGAGACCCACAGCCTTTCCAGTTCTGCAGGCACATGTTGGGATTGGCACAAGGTGGGATTCTTGGAGGTGTCCTGTGCATGGCCAGGAGTTGGACTTCATGATAGTTTTGAGTCCCTTCCAACTCAGGATATTCTATAGTTTTACAGAATGGAATGACAACCGTTCTCCAGGGGCTGTTGCATGCCTTGGATGGGAGCTTCTCCACCCTCACCCGCAGCTGAGCACCAAAGGTGGGCATGAACAGCATTGATACTCAAGATCTACCTGTTTTCTCTTCCCACCTCCCTGCACTCCTGGAACATATCTGGAGGCCCACATGGGGTGGTCTGCTTCTCCCACCATGCCTGATGACCAGCACACAGCCTGCTTGAGTCCATCATCAGCAAATTTACAGATGACACCAAGTTGGGAGGGAGTGTGGATCTGCTGGAGGGCAGGAGTGCTCNGGGACTGGAGCACAAGTGCCATGACAAGAGGCTGAGGAAGCTGGGGGTGCTCAGGCTGGAGAAGAGGAGGCTCAGAGGGGACCTCATCACTCTCTACAACTACATGAGAGGAGAGTGTAGGCAGGTGGGGTTGGTCTCTTCTCCCAGGGAACCGTCAATATGACAAGAGGGCAGGGGCTTAAGCTCTGCCAGGGGAGGTTTAGGTTAGAAATTAGGAAGAAATTCTTTACAGAGAGAGTGATCAGCCATTGGAATGGCCTGCCCAGGGAGATAGTGGATTCACCATCCCTGGAGGGTTTTAAGATGACACTGGATGTGGCATCAGTGCCATGGCCTGGTGATCACAGGGGTGCTGGATCAAGGGTTGGACTTGGTGATCTCAGAGGTCTCTTCCAACCCAGTTGATTCCATGATCAATGCTGGGCACATCCCTTCCCAGAGCTGAGCATGAATCATTTCTCCCTTATCGTGGTCTGAGCCCATCTGGAATTTATGTCCCTCTGCCTGCCAGAGCACAGGCAGGATAAAGACAGACTTTAAAGCTGCAGGAGGGGTTGTATTTTACTGGTTGGTTCTTCTCCAAATTCATCCTTTTCAGCAGGATTTGAAGAGGATCAGGGATACACGTAGGGAAGCGGCAATGCAGCAGGATGCTGCCATAAAAGAAGAGCGCTGGGACAGGAATTGCAGACACTATTCCTTCCCACTGCTGAGAAGAGCAAGCCAAGGTAGAGCATCTGGAGAGGGACATCTTAAAATGTTTCTAGCTCAGAAGAAATCAGTTCAGGAGGTGTCTAGACTTACTCACTGGATTTAAGTGTCTGAAGTTCACCCCCAGATGTTGAGACCCCCAGGCAGCTGGCAAGCCTTCTATTAGCTTAGGGACTAATCCGCACCATCTGTCAAAGTCTGAGAGGAAAAGAGCAACCCTTCCACTTTGGGGTTGGATTGTCTCACAGCTGGTCTGGCTAAATGGGTTTGCAGAAGAGGAAATCATGCTTTTTATGAAGTCTTCAATCCATCGGGATTCCTGAGCCCTACAGAGAAGCCCCTCCGTGCTTTGAGGAGTCTTCAAAGACTCCCTCTCTCACATCTGGTTACTTTAAAGGGAAGGAACAGAGCAGAGATCCCTTTGAGAAGACCCTTGGACACAGCAGCACTTGAAGATTCCCAGCTTCCAGTTCTTGGGAAGGACTGGAGCAGCTGGGCCAGGCTTTTCTTTGGCACAGGAGAACAGCTCTCCCCACTGAGGGGGAGGACCAGAATTCAAAACTCAGGATGCAGATGAGGACCTTCCATCCTTAGGGCCACCAGAAAGTTTCCCAGCCCACAGGACCTACATAACCACACCTCAGTCAGTTTTCTACCAAAAAAACCCTTCCAGCTCTAAGTGATGAGGGCACAGAGGGGAAAGTGACCAGAAGAAAGGGTCAAGTTGGCAGCAAAAATGGTCCTTCTCTCCTGAAAAGCATTCACGGCATAGGAAAAACCAGCAAAACAGAGCTGTCCCACCTGGATCCTGAGATATTCCTTCCTTCCTGAGGACTCTGGACCAAGGACCTCTTTATCTGTCCATGGTCATCTCCTCCAGGCAGCACCCAGACAAATCCATGTTTTAAAAGTGGCTATTTCAGGTGCTTTCAACCTTGGATTTACAAACGCTTCCACCTCCTTCTCTCACAAATCTGTCCTTCCCTGGACAGGGAACGCTTCAGGTTGTCATCCTGGAATGGAAACTGCAAGACCAAGCCACCTGCATCACAGAACTGGGTGGGGGGGGTGGGTGTCAAAAGTGTCCTTCAAGCATCAGTCAGCGGGTCACTCATCCCTGCACTGAGACCTGCAAGGCAGTCTCCAGCTGAGCTCTGCATTCCCTGGCTGAGCAGGAATCCTCCCATTTTCCTGCCTGCCCTACTTTCTGGCCATAAATCGGTGGTGCATTAAGATCAAGGCTGCTCTGACTACCTGTGTGCATTTAGAGAGGCAGGATTTCTCCAGAGGGAGCTTTTAAAATGTGTGGTTGCCTTGGGTCAGAAGCCAGCTCAGGTATTAAAACAGGTATATAAATACATATATATAAAATTTCCACCACTAAGTTATAAAGAGCAAAATAAAAACTCAGAGAAAGTTGTAAAGAGCAACAGAAACAGCTCTAATATTGCTCAAGTGGAAGGTGCCCCTGGATCGAGGGGAAGGTGTCCCTTTGATCCCAAACCACTCCGGGATTATACGATCCTCACCACCAGGTTGTATCCCCCATGGCACCATCCCAGAAAGGGATCAGGGCAGGAGAAAACAGGAGTGTTCAGGCAACCTGCACAGGGGGATTTGGGGGCTACTCTGGGAGACTCAGCACATGAGGAAGAAAGATTTTTAAACAGGGGAAAAGCAAGGAATGAAAGGAGAAAGAGAGGAGGGGAAGGGACAACAAATGACTCTTCAATTAGCACAAAGAAACCAAGATGTCAAGAGCAACATTAATCAAGTCACAGAGGGATGAGACCAAAATCTGTAATTGCCTCTACCCTGATGGGAGAAACCTGGGTAATAAACAAGAGAAATGGGAAGTGCTCATTTACAGAGCATAAATTTAACCTAGTTGGTATCACTGAAACCCTCTGGGAGGAATTTGCATGATTGGAATATATATTTTTTACAAAAAAGTCAGTGCTCATAACTTGCTTGGTGGTATTAGCCATGGATAGGGGAACATTATCTCCAGCAGGTTTCTCCTGCTCCTGAACTGATGGCAGAGTCATTAAGCTCCTTCTCCACTAAACTCTTCCCAGGGGAGCAGTCAGTGATGCATCCTGACATTTCCAAAGCTTCCCCAGGACTAGAAGAGTTATCTTTTTTTTCCCCTTCCCTTTTCAGAATTTACCAGAAAAGGCTCTAAAGCTGTTCCCTCCCCTCGTGCAGACTGGGCAAGGAAACAGGGAGTGACAGCTGAACTGGGAGGCAGCCTTTGCTTCAGTGCAGGCAATCACACTAATCTTTTAATGCACAGACAAAGCAAACGCCAAACTAATGAAATACCAGCTTGTGCCTTCAAAGGGGGAAACTTCAGACTAGGCATAGCCAAGGGAACAAAGTTGTGAGGAGTTAACAGAAGTCAAAGCGAGGATATTTTTCCTCAAAAAAAGAAAAAAAGAAGGAAAGAAAAAGAAGTGCCAGACAACCACAAATAGCCTGATTTGAGGGACACTTTTAAAAAGGCCTGGGGGATGAAAGGCCAGAGTAAAGTGATGTGAGACATGCAATCTTCATGGAGAGGAGAAGGAAAAGTAAGGAGGGATTTGATGCAAATCAGTCATTCCATCCCTAGTTTATATTCATTGGGAAGGGAGGGGGGACTCCACATCCAGGCAGCTTCACAAGAGCTTAAGGAATCTTTGCCATAGTGCTGCTATTTCTGACATGCCAGGAGTAATCCCGAGATTAATTATTTCTTCGGAATTCAGACAGGCACAGGCATTGCCTTCTTCCTCACCTCCTTGGGGCTGACATTCCTGGGAATACCCTCCATGCTCTATTTCTTTTGCACCCTCCAAAGAACAGTCATGGGTTTTCTACTTATTTTGAGGCCTTTTGTTTCAAATAACAGGCAGGATTTTCAGCACCACATTAATCCTCCCACTACTTGCAGCCCCAGCAGCAATCAAGGCCCCCCAACACTGACAGGGAAGTGTCTCAAGCCTTTAGCAACCCTCTGTCAAAATCCCAGAAGTTCCTTGCTGTCTCCATCAAACTCCTGAAGGTCTCCACCACAAAGGTGTCTTTTCTGGCCCCAGCAGCAGCTCCAGGTTATTTGTGTTTATTTTTCCCCATGAGAAAAAGAAATAGGATAATGTTGGGAGAACCTACCAGCCATCTCAGGCTTGTTATGGCTCAGAAATAAGCAAGCCACGTCTTGGAATTTTGGAATCACTCAGGTTGGAAACGCCCTCAGAGATCAGAGTCCAACCACTCCCCCAGCACCGCCAAGGCCACCACTAACCCATGTCCCCAAGTGTCACATTTACACATCTTTTAAACACATTATTCCCCTCCACTGCCTCAGAAAGGTCAACAGGAGATTCTCCTCCAGCCCTTGAGTCATCTCTTATCTGCCAACAGAGATCTTCCACTGCTTCCTTCTTTTCCACCCAGTCCTCAGCTCAATGTTTTAAAATCAATCCTGGACTCAGTCAGGATGAAACCAAACTAAAACATTTCAAGGCTTGTAATATTCTTTGACGTTAATTATGAGGGCTCTCATTAATATAATTTTTGTAAGTTGGATTGGGAATCTCCCATTGTTCCCAGCACCAAAGGTCTGGGATGCAACACAGTCAGGCACCACCATTTAAGGTACTAATATGTCACAATAATGTTAACATGAACCATGGGACAAACTAAAACTGGTTAATTAGCAGGTCTCAAACTTAATTATAAATAGGGAATCAGCATTTGAAGGTGGTATATCCAGGAAATCAGAGTCCCAGAATGGTCTGGGTTGGGAGGGGCCTTAAAGCCCATCCCATCCCCTGCCATGGGCAAGGACACCTTCCAACCAGCCCAGGTTGCTCCAAGCCCCATCCGACCTGGCCTTGGACACTTCCAGGGATCCAGGGGCAGCCACAGCTCCTCTGGGCAACCTGGAGGTTATACACCCCACTTTCATATCCCAATATTGTGGGATTCACATATTCTATGATAACAAACTAAGCCATGATTAAGTTTCCAGCTAACGGAAACCATTGGAGAAGGTTAAATAGCAAAAACAAATTTAAAGGGATCAGACTGTGAGACAGAGGTGCATTCAAATACAGCCTAAGAGGTGATATCCAGGAATTAGGAATATCCAGGAATTAGGAATGTCCCAGCCACCACAATGAAAGGACAAGCAACATAGGAATTGCCAGTTAAAAGCAAGTTCTTGGCTTAAAAAGGTTTTCAATCATTTCATGCATGACCTCAGGACAACAAGGATGGTCTTCCTCTTTTAATCCTGACTCACAACTGTCCCAAGGAAGCCAGGCATGGGATTGAAGAGCAAGTCTATAAATCATTGGAAGACCTGGAAAACACCTTGGGAAGTTCTGAGGTTAAAGGGCATCACTGATCAGAGCACACACTGATAGGAAGAGACAAACGTCACACGGAGGATTCTCTCAATACAAAGCAGGAAAACTCATGGAGGAAAACACAAGGTTAAGAAAAACATGTATTAATGATGCAGAGATAAGAAAACCTTCAGCAGAGCAAGTCGTGTCAAAGCTGTGCTTTGTTTTCCGCTGCTCAGCATCTACAACAAGGCAGGAAAAAACCCCACCAAAACAACTCACTGAAGGAAGGACTTGCACATTCATCCCATAGACGTGATGCTTCCCAGGTTTTATCCTAAATCCAGGGTGTCAGAACAGGGAAACCCATCACAGTCACAGGAGTTCAGCAACATCAATTTTTTAACTACCAGCTCCACCACAAAACTCCTGCTCTTCCTCTGAAGTTTAAGACCAATCCCAGCAAGACAACTCTGTGCCATGCTTAATAATCCCAGGGATCAGAAATCCTTTGATGCTGATGCTCCAGCAGGAATATTTTTAGAAAAACGCTGGCTTTAGCTAAAAAAAGAGCCCACTCCACATACTATCAGTCAGCTGATCATAGATAGTATCTTATCTCTAAATAATACTGAGCTGGAGAGAGGCTCCAGCTTTTTATAAAGACACTTGCCAGCTGGTTTAAAGACACAGAAGTGAACACAAGTAGCACCAGTTGCAGGAAAACGAGCTCAAAGAATCAGCATTTTCAAAAGAAAGCAAAAGCCCTGGATGGCAGAGAATATTATAAAAGAAATATTAAGCCTAATAAATGCCCCAAGTTCATGGAGTGCAGCAGAGAAGGTGGAGATTCCAGAGGGGTGTCCAAGTCTGGCTCTCCCAGGATGCAGGCCCTGTCTTACAGGGGAGTTTTGAAGGCCAGGTAGCCACAAATTGCCCAAAAAATCCACTGTGAAAGAGCATTCCCAGGAAAACCAAGCCCAGGTGGTGGGAGCTGGGCAACAAGGGTCCCACAGCTGGAAAGGGGTAACAACCCCAGAATAGTTTGGGGTGAAAGGGACCTTTAAAGGTCACCTTGTCCAACCCCTCTGCAATGAGCAGGGAGACCAACAACAAGCTCTGGAGATGCACCAGGAATGAAGTGTCCAAGTCATAATCAGGATAACATTTGACTTTTAACAGGTAGTTTGGATGCATCTCTGGGAGACTCTGCTTTCCAAAGCTTGTCCATGTTCTTGTGAGCTGTACGGTAGGTCCATTGAGGCTGTTCCTAAAAGGTGTGCCCTGAGAGGTCACACTGGTCTCTTGTGTGTTGGAAAAGCACAGGAATGCTGCCCAGCCATTGACTCGCTGCAAAAACATGAACTCAAAGCCTTCCTCCTATGACAGAGTGACATGAAACATCAGCCACCCCCCAAAATAGCCTGTCTCACAAGAAGCACCTCTAGCAGACATGACCATATTGTCCATGTCACCCTAGGACAGGGTTTGGCACAAGCTGAACTTCTTTGCCCATCTCCCAAGAGCAGCAGATGTTGGAGTCCTCTGTAAGAAGTCTCTCTCAGCCTCAAAACTCATGAACATCCCCCACTGCCATCATGTCCCAACTTTTTTGGTGGTGACAAGAGCTCTGCACCTCCTATTGTCCAGAGGATCCCACTGGGTAGTTCCCCATCCTCAGGACTGCAACTTAAAAGTCCTCCTGACATTAAAATCACTTCAAAGTAAAGAAAAAGGGAGAAGACAACACAGAAAAGTCTCTTTTTTAAGCTCATTTCTCCTTCATGATCCTGTTAATGTAGCTTCATTGTTCATCTCCAGAAAGTCTACCTGCTGTCTCTTCACATAAAGAGCTGATGACAGCAGGAGCTTTATTTCTCTAATGACTTGCAGGGAAGAGTTCCTGCACACGCACTTGACTCCTCAATTTGCTTTATGCAGGTTGTCCATGAACATGATTGTTTCTTTCATCTCTAAGACTGCTTAAAGTGCTCTTATCTCTTCTAATTTTTAATAAATTCTATTCCAGCAACATTGTGAAAGAGCCCAGAGAAGCTGTGGCTGCCCCATCCCTGGAAATGTCTAAGGCCAGGTTGGACGGGGCTTGGAGCAACCCGGGCTAGTGGAAGGTGTCCCTGCCCATGGCAGGGGGATGGAATGGGATGAACTTTAAATTCTCTTCCAACTCTGTGATTTATGACCACCCCCAGCAAAGCCTGGACAGCACCAAGATGCTGACATGACTTCAAGTGGAAACTCAAGTCACTGGGAGCTGACTTGTGGCACAGAAATCCCCAAAGCTTGAGGCAACTGGTTGAGTGCACAGAGCCCTTCAAGTGTGTAAGAGCTCTGATTAAAGATGTCAGCGCTGGCACATCACGGACACCCAGAGCAAGAGACAGCAACAAATGGGCACTGGGCATGATCCAGAATTCAGAACAAATGTGCAGGAAGAGACACCAAACATTACACAATTAGTCAAACAAACAAATAAAAAAGAACAGGGCAGGGAGGAGGGCGAGAAGGAATAGAGAAATAAAACTCCTCAAGATACAGGAGAGCTTTAGGTGGAAGACAGAACCACATCTGGGTGCTGCTCTGCCAGTCTGGCTGTTAAAGGAAATTCTAGAGTATTTTCCCGTGCCAGTCTGCCAAAAACCCAAAATTAGAACCATGGAGCTGTACAGCTGTATGCACTTCCAGTCTTCCCAGGGAGAAGCCTGATCCATTCATAACTGCTTTAAGCTGATGGAAGGCATATTTAGGTTGGATTTTAGGGAGAAATTCTTCCCTGGGAGGGTGGGCAGGCTCTGGCAGAGGTCGCCCAGGGAAGCTGTGGCTGTCCCATCCCTGGAAGCATCCAAGGCCAGGTTGGGATAGGAGAAGGTTTCACTGCCCATGGCACAAGATGATCTTTAAGGTCCCTTCCAACCCAAACCATTCCAGGATTTGACGATTCCCTAAAAATAAAAAATTATTTTCAACAGATCTTTGCAAAAAGCAAGGTCAAAGAAGGAGGAACAAATGTCTTCACCCAAGTTTTCATTCAGACACACAAGTTGAGCTGCAAGGAAAGAGCAGAACAGGGTTGCCCTTGGCCACTCCTTGAAGGCATCATCCAAAGTTATCTCTGGAGGTGGCTTATATCTGTCCTGGAGCCCAGGGGCACATCCAATGTGCCTTCATGTCAGGAAGGATCCAGCTGCTAGGTTTGAGGGGCTGGCTCTAATGATCTCATCCCAGTGACACACACCATGAGATGCAATCAGCTAATCATAGAACATCCCTAACGAGGTCGGCGACAGAAGAG
This sequence comes from Sclerurus mexicanus, assembly GCA_013396755.1. Taxonomy (NCBI): domain Eukaryota; kingdom Metazoa; phylum Chordata; class Aves; order Passeriformes; family Furnariidae; genus Sclerurus; species Sclerurus mexicanus. The sequence goes on along the minus strand of VWZF01007208.1, from coordinate 37,147 downwards.
AAGCCACATCACCCAGAGCATTTCCATGAAACCCTCAGAAAGCGAAGCCCACCCACCTCTGAACAGCTGGGGGTGGCAAAGGCAGGGCCCTGAGGCAGAGGTTGGAAGGGTCCCAGTTGGAAGGGCAGAGCCTTGGCCAAGCCCAGAAGGTGTGAGGATGAGAGAGGGAGGTTCTGAGACACAAAGACCTCTGTGTTTCTTTGGGGAGCACTGACCCAGACCCATTCCGGCCCCCACTAGAGGTTTCTGCTCCTTTCTTGATCTTTGCCTTTGCAAAGCACTATTGAAAATGACTTTTTTAGGGAATCATCAAATCCTGGAATGGTTTGGGTTGGAAGGCACCTTAAAGCTCACCCTGTTCCTCTGCCATGGGCAGGGACACCTTCCGCTAGCCCAGGTTGCTTCAACTCCATCCTTGGTGACAGACAGGACAACAAAGAGCAGAAATTCAGAGACAGCAGCAGTTTTTTGTGGAGATCTTACTAAAAAAGAAAAAGACAGCAAAGGGAATGAAACCTGAATTACTGCCCTTTACCCTGCTTGTCCCAGAAATATTTTACAATCCCTACAGACACATCCTTAAGTCTGGCAGTTTCTCACCAGCATCGTGGCTGTAAATACAGTCACTTTTGCCAGAATGCAGGAGGAGGACGAGGCAAGTTTTTATTACAATCAAATTCACCTTCGCATCAGCAGCTGGGAATTCTGCACCTTTCCCCCTCCCGAGATGTACGTTCCTGTCCCCACCAAGCCCCCTTTAAACATCACAGCCCCGTAATTTTTGTAAGGCCTATTAAAGCTCCACACTGAAATCCACCGCTGGGGTGGTTTATGGGGCAGCTGCTCCGAGATACAGCGGCGCAGAACAACCACAAGTTTAGCAAGCACAGCAAGACACCGAGGTTTAGGAGGAATCAAACAATGAAGTCTCACCAAGAAAGCTCCTTAGAGGAACGCAGTTGATTTGCCAAGCCTTTCAGACCACGTATTTTAATTAATATTTATCCTACCTACTTAAATGCCATCATCTGTGCCGTGTTTAAACTGCAGCACTCAACAATTGAGGCTGTTAATTCTGCCCACCACGGCATCTCCCTGCTCCAGATGCAAAGGGAAGCACACGGCAGAGAACAGAGGGATTCTTGCAGCCTTCCACGCGTGCTGGAAAAACAACAGCAGCTGCAATAATGTGCTCAAGGAGATAAACGTTCCAACACGGGAGAGCTTCCCACCTACAACAGCGCTTCTTGAAGCATCAATTTTGTCTTCTCCCCCCTCCACCCCATTTGCAAGAAGTGCCTGTTGTCAGCTTAACTCAACAGCTATTTTAAAGCAGCAAACAGCTAATGGGCCACTGGAAAAAAAGCTCTTAAATTCAGCTTGTGCTGCTCCAGAGCTGAGTTGAGGATGTAGAAGCCCTGGAAATAAGGGGCTGGCAGGATGGGTCACACCAGGGCTCAGAGCCAGGGTGTGCTGGCCAAAAAGGACAGAAAAAGGAGTTATGTTGCCCCAGGAGAAGCAGCTCCTTTTGGAGCTGTTAAGTACCAGCAGCACTGACTCTGCTTTTGGGTAGGCAGGCAGCTTTCCACAGAGAGTGGCAGAGATATGGAAGGCAAGAGAGCATCAGCACACTTAGTGCGTCCAGGGAGAGCTGTGAGAGCTGCCAGGAAACATCAGAACTCCCATTTGGGGCAGAAATCCTCATCCCTGGGCTCAGAGCACCAGGGGTCAACTCTGAAATCAGATATGAAAAGGGGACCAGCCACAAGTGGCCCTTTGGCTGCTCCTTGGACCTCCTTGGGGAAGGAGGGGAGAAACTATAGAAAGAAGAGCCTTTTGGAGCAGATTCCCAGGCACGGGACCACTGCCCTGCTCCACGAGCTCCCACCTCCTCATATCCAACAAGCTCCAGGAACACAGCTCTGGGATGCAGCATTTCGGGGGCTGATGGTTAATTAGAGGATATACATCCCATGGGGAAGGAAATTTGCTCCTCCATAACATTCCATACAACTTTCCATCCCAGCCAGGTCAACAAACTAAGCAGTGCTTGATCATCAGCAAAGAACCATCTCCACATCCCTGGTCTCTGCCTGGCACAGACTCGAGGAGAATGAAGGGTCAAACTCCCCCGTCGCTGCACAACTTTCAATATTGCATCAATTTTTACAGCAAATTCATCTTCAGAAAGGCCCAGTCTGCCTCAAGAGGTGGTCAGCACTTGGGGGGGAAAGGAAAAAGTACACTCCAAACACCTTCAAGCTTCAAACTATGGAGTATTAAAAGGAGAAGATTCCTGCTGTGTATCAGGGGGCCCTATTAAGATCATTATTTGCTGTCAGAAAGTCTTCAGGCAGCTTGCAGTCTGTTCTAAATATAGACCCATTTAGCGTTTTTCTAAGACGGACAGAAAAAAGTTAAATAAAAGCACAAAGTAACTTAGAATGAAGAGTGACATGAAGACAAAGCCAGTGGCACAGACACACCCCATCAAGGTGATTGTTAAAGGCAAACCTGTGCACCTGCACACACGCACTGTCCCTGGGGAGATTCTCAGTGCAGAACTGCATCTCCAACAACACCATCAGCAATTCCTCCTCCCTGTTCTGGGAATTACCTGTCAAAGCCCTCCCCAGGAGGGAACCTGCCTGAGTCAGGGGTTCTACAGGTGATTTACACCCTGACCCAAACCAGTTTTCCCTACCACGACCTGCAAATCCCCCAGGGCTGGGTGCTTACCTGTTGCAAGTGCAGGCAGCAGGAACAGAAATCTTGTGGGCTGCCCTTGCAAGCAGCTGTTATGGGGAAAGGGCAGCAGAACGCTGGCAGGGAAAACAGGAAAGGTCAGCAAACCCTGCCTGAAAGGGGTTTTTCAGAGCATACCCAAGGGCTTTGCTGCACAACACAGAACCCTTTCCACTCACAGTAAACACCTTGGGAGAAGAAAGAGCCACAAGTTTGGGTCTCCAGGGCTCTGCCCCTCATTTTGGGGATGGATCCAGCCTGGCCACCCAGCCTCAGAGCAGTAAAATTCAGTTTGTTCACGCTTCTGGAAAGCATCAGGTCAGCTCTGATGTGCCCATGCTGGAGGATCAGTCTCACATTTCAGGCACAGAGGACAGAACATCCCATGGCTGATGTGCTGCAAAGACAGGGACACCCCTGATTCCTTCCTGACCTCCAGGATGCCCATCCCTTCAGGCTAGAAGTGACTGTTCAGGATGAGATCCAGCCCCTCCTAGGCTTGGGGAAGCAGCTCCTGTAGTGCCCAGCCCTTCTGTGGGTGAAGGACCCCCATGGGTCTGCACCAGCAGTTAGAGGAGGCAGAGCCCCAGATAAGAAGGCTTAAATCCTTCTCACAACTCCACTCTTGTATTTACTCCAGGGAACATTGTCATTTGTGCACATAATCCCCTTGGGAATCCTGGAGCCTTGGCTCGCCACTAAATCCCTGGGGATGGTTATAAAACACAGAAGTGCCTTTGATCACAGGGCCATTGCCAGTGCGCAGTGGTGTTTGTTCCCTCTTCCTTCTCCCGGCAGAAGGGAACACCAACATGGAATTCTCTTCCCCTTCTCTCTATGCCCTTGGTGGTGTCATAGCCTTTTTCCTCACTTCTTGAGCCTCTGCGCTGGGGTGCTGAGAACTCCTGCACTGCCAAGCCCTGCTGAGAGGAAGGTGTGGAGCATGTCAGGTGACAGAAAGCCTGAGGGACAGCTCTCTTTACCTGCATGCAATAATATTGCAAATACAGCTGGGGTTTTTCCCCCCAGGTAAGCCCAAAGGACAGAGAAGAGGGTTTGCTCAGGGTACACACTGCCACAGACAGCGTGGGTATGAGCATCCTTTAGAGAGCCTTTGTAAGCCAATTATACCAAATCAAACACAAAGCTCCTCTGATTCCAAAAGAGTGACTCTAATCATGTTTAGTTTCTTAAATTAATCCAGATTAATTTCTACTGCATACATAAGATACAGTATTCCTACGTCACTATATAGCCCCTGCTAGTAAGAGAGATCTTGACTGCCATATCATTCTTTTCTTGCATCCACATGACAGTTTAAGCCTTTCCTGGAAGCTTGAAAGGTGACTCCAACCATTCCAAACCAAACATCCACCCAACTTAGCAGCAGGAAAGACTGGCAGCAAGATTAGTGATGCTCTGTAGGGACACAGGGGAAAAAAAAGAAAAATAAAAAAAATCAGCTCCTGATTGTTCTGAGAGAAGCAAACAATTCTAATTTGGAAGCTGCTTTTTTAATACAGTTGGTTTTTCCTCCTCCTGCTTTTTAGAAGCCTGTTTGGAGCATAAATGAGAGCTTTGAAGCAGCACTGAATCTTAATGGGCCTTGCACGTGCACAGGCAGCTGCTCCCTGCCAGACTGGAGCTGCTTTGGGGAGCTGCTCAGAAACATGCACACGCTCTTGTCTACAAAAGTGAGTTGGAGCAGCCTGAAATGCCTCTTTCTTTCTGCATTTGAAACAACTCACACCACCAAAGAATGCTCCTCTCCACTGCTATCAACCTCCCTAAAGGGGAATAAAGCCACTGGATAAAAAGGACAGGCAGAGAAAACCCAGGTGGATGTGGCAGAGACAAAAGCAAAGTCATGCAAATGCTCAGTCTTGTTCCCCTCCTCCAGGAGAGTCAAAACCACCTGGACACCCTGGCCAGGGAAGTGTTGCAGGAACATTCTGTACCCAAAGCCAAGGAGCAGCATCTCCCAGGTGAGGGTCAGTGTGAAGTGAGGAACACTGGGGTGGCACAGCCCCTGGTCTGAGTCAACCAGCAGCAGCAGAGGAGAGATGGAGCAAAGCTCCTGGGAGAGCAATCAAAGCTTCCAAACACATGATGAAACCTCTTTCCTCTTAAGGAGCTGCTCCATTCCCAGGGGCTGTCGCACTTTTCCCTGCATTAGCTGCACTAACAATCAGCTCCCAGAGGGAACCAAGCTCTTCCCAGAGCACAGGCACAGCAGAGGATCTTGGACAGGTCACCACACCTGCAGGGATCACTCTGCCTCCATCCCACCTGTGTGAGCTCAGCCCTCACTCTCCTGCTGTCAGAACCCCAGAGTGGTTTGGGTTGGAAGGGAACTTAAAGCTCATTTTATCCCAACCTGTGCCATTGGCAGGGATACCTTGCATAGCCCAGGTTGCTCCAAGCCCTGTCCAACTTGGCCTTGGACACTTCCAGGGATGAGGAACCACAGCTTCTCTGCTCAACCTGTGCCAGGGTCTCTCCAGGGAGACCCAAGAGCCCCTTCCAGTGCCTAAAGGGGCTCCGGGAGAGCTGGAGAGAGACTGGGGACAAGGGATGGAGGGACAGGACAAGGGGAATGGCTTCCCATTGACTGGGAGGGTGATGATGCCCTGGCACAGGTTGCCCAGGGGAGTGTCCAAGGCCAGGTTGGACAGGACTTGGAGCCACCTGGGCTAGTGGAAGGTGCCCTGCCCATGGCAGGGGGTGGAACTGGGTGAGCTTTAAAGGTCCCTTCCAACCCAAACCATGCCACTCTCCAGGCCCTCACACAGGCACAAGTGACACACACCAGCCACCTTCTTCTCACTGGTACACCCTGAGCTGAAGAAGTCTACAGACACAAAAAACAGTTTAAGGAGCATCTTGGTTTCAAGCAAAATACCCCCTAACCAGTCAGGGTGAGGTAAGAGATGAGGTGAGCCCAGAAATCATTCAGCAAACTCCTCATGCTGAACACGAGCGTCAAAGGCTTGAGAAGCTCAAGTTCAAAGCCCCCTGCAAGCCATTTGTGACTGGAGTGGAAATGACACTAAGCCTGATTCCTGAGCCAAATCCCAGAGTTGGTGCTGATGACATTCCATCCATCCACAGAGCCAGTCTAATACCACATTTTAAACCCTCCCAAAACATGAGAGGAACTGAGTACTTCCTAAGACTTGTACGCAATAGAATTTATGAAACAGATAACAAAAGCCATCCATCTTCATTTATAAGTCATGGCTTTTGCCTTTGTTAGGTTTAATTGCTTCCCCTGTGGCTTCAAATCAAGGGCAGATTCTATTAAAAGCAATTACTTCGCCGTGCAGCCGCCGTAGCAAAGTTGCTTGATAAAGGTTAATCTACTAAGGGGTGGCAGCCTTCAACTTGAGGGTGATGATTTTCATTAACAACTTCACAGGGAAGATGATGCTGGAATTTACAGGTGCATTGACACGATAACCACAGTGACACCTGCAGAGGGTCTTTGTGTCCCCAAGTCACTACCCAGGAACCAGGACACACAAGGCCACAGGGTCCTGCTGCAGATGCCAAGCTGGGGACAGCATGGACCAGGCACTGGCTGCTCGCTCCATGTGTTATCCACACAGTTTCCACTCGGGGATGTGCAGTTTCATCTGTAGGCTGTTCCATCCCTGGAAGTGTCCAAGGCCAGGTTGGAGCAACCTGGGCTGGTAGAAGATGTCCCAAGGCAGGGGGCGGTCTTTAAGATCCCTTCCAACCCAAACCCCTTCTGTGATTCCATGTGATTCCTGGGCCACTGTAGAATCCTCATCTCCGACATACATTCACTTCAAAGCATTTGCTATTTGGGGTTTTTCTTATATAGGAATAAGACACATTCCAGCTGGAAGGAAAGAAGGGGCAGGAGGCTCCTAATAGTCACCAGATGGAGAGGGACAAAATTCAGGTGGAAAGCTTGCAAATAAACCCCTCAATCTTCTTTTTCTCCCTCCCACTTCCTCTCTTCTCCCTACAGAGCAGCAGCCCAAAAACACAGCCCATCCTGACCCTACAGCACTCCAGCCACTTGTCACACAAAGAATGGGAGAAAGGCTAAAAGATGAAAATAATAATAACAGCGATCCACTTTTCTCCCCCTCAATGCCAATTTTCAGTCTGCTGGGGTTTTCACTTCTCCCACTCACAACCCTCACATTTAGTCGTGCAGCGACAGCCTTGCCATTGAGTCCAGACTAACTAAAACTGACCCCCATGATCCTGGGGGTCCCTTTCAGCTCAAGGTGATTCTATGGTTGTATAAATTCTGTGTTTTTAGGCACCAGCATTCAACCCAGGGCATGGCTGTCCAGTGCCTACCATGGCACATTTGCAATAACTCAAGTATCTCGGTGGTTTTAAACCATCAGAACCTAGTTTCATAAGCGAGCTGTAGATGTTTCATAGAAAGCCACAGAGAAGTTTTACACCACAAATCACAAAGAAATATAAACCAGGAGTGTGAGCAAAGAGGTTAAGAATCAGAAGCTTAACACAAGCTATTTTTGACATAATACTGAGAGTAACACCCTGCAAGCAGCACACACACACGCTCTAGGAATAAAGTAAAAATACAGCCTTCTGCACACGCTGCCCCTCCATCTGCACGTTCCAAGGATTATTTTCCACGTGGGAGGCTGGAGAAAGGAAAAAAAAATAAAAATCCCAAAAACCTGCTAGGAAACGCAGTCAAAAGGGCAGGTTGTCTCCTCTTTCAACAAGCAGAGGGGGTCCACATGGAAGGGTCCTGGCAGAGGGAATTGTTGGCTTTCCAGCCTTATACCATTAATTGCCCTTCAGGGAGTTAATTAGATAATTGGGTACCTTCAGGGCAAGGGTTGGGGCTGCAGAGACAAAGTCCTGGCTGCAACCCCTTCATTCCACACAAGGGGTGACTGCTGGATCCCCACCTGCTCCGGTGTTAATTCCAGACCATCTTCCTGCATGCTGGAAACACCTTTGCACCACTTTCAACCCAAACTGTCCCATTGTCACTCCATTAGCCACAGTCAGGGAAAGTTTTAACTCCCCCAGCCTGGCTCAGGTAGTTCCCAGATGGGACATCCAAGCTCCAGTTTTCTTCCCATCAAGGAATGGCCACCAAGAGCACCTTCATTTCTGGCCCAGCTCCTCCAGCACGACAAAAGCCCTTCCAGAGCAGCTGCTTCCATGTCTGCTGCACATCCCACACCTCCAAGGTGCCCCACTCACACCTTGGACTTTGTGAAGCCACTCTGTGCCCATCACTGCCAACATAATCCCTGGTTTCCCTGCCGAAGCAAAGCTCAGCTTCACCTTGTGCCCATCCCCCAGGATTTGTACACTGGGGGTTTCAATTTCCCCTCCAGAGCAATAAAAAACTCCTCTGGTCAGATGCAAGCAACACCTGCCTATAAATCAGCTTTTACTGAAAAGCCACGAGAAGCTCAAATATTCCTGAGACTAGAAAGAGAAAAGGAGTTATTTATTCTTGCAACTACGCCAAGTGAGAGCTGAAAAGGTGTTACATTGCTGCCAGCTTAGCTACACATTCAAAAATAAATGTGTTCTCTTGGTGGTGGTGAGAGTGCAAATCTCCAGGGAAAGCAAAATCAGAATGGAAAGCTGGCAAGAGGGAAAGATACTTATTCAGACTACTGCTGTCAGCAGGGTCTGTTCTGATTAAAGGCTGTACCGTTGTCCACAGGCCACCCAGAAGAGCTGAGTGGCCTTACCTGGAGCCAGCAGGGCAGTGGGCAAGCACAGGTGTCCCCACTGGGAAGAAGCCAGGCTGGGACACAGCCCATTTGGAATATGTGGAACGGCCAGGGCTGAGTCTCCATCACCACTCCTGTGACTCAGCAAGGGCTGGGTCAAGCTCCTGAGGAGCACTTTGTTGTGGCCACACCAGGGAACAAGAAGCAGTTTCACCAGGGTCCCCTTGAGTTTAATCACCCTGGAGTAGATAAATGGAACAGTCACAACCCTCCTGCCACAGAGCCACCGCTCTCACGGTGCTGCTCCAGAGGAGGTGACTGATCTCTCAGGAACACGGGGAGGATGTTTGGAGAGGGAAAGGATCACACCACTTGGCACTGGTCAGCAACTGCAGCGAGCCCTGGTGTGGAGATGGAGCTTAATGCAAGGCAGAATGGCCAAGATGACTTTAGGCTGGATCCTTAAAAGAGAAAAGGGGTATTTTAAGCCAGTGTTTTAATGTGGCCAGAGCCCCTCTGCTCTGGAGCAGGCTAGGAGAGCTGGGAGGGCTCACCTGGAGAAGGGAAGGCTCCAGGGAGACCTGAGAGCCCCTTCCAGAGCCTGAAGGGGCTCCAGGAGAGCTGGAGATGGACTTGGGACAAGGCATGGAGGAACAGGACACAGGGAATGGCTTCCCACTGCCAGAGGGCAGGGATAGATGGGATATTGGGAAGAAACTCTTCCCTGTGAGGGTGGGCAGGCCCTGGCACAGGTTGGGCAGAGAAGCTGTGGCTGCCCCTGGATCCCTGGAAGTGTCCAAGGCCAGGTTGGACGGGGCTTGGAGCAACCTGGGCTGGGGGGAACGTGTCCCTGCCCATGGCAGGGGGTGGCACTAGGTGGGCTTTAATGTCCCTCCAATCTCAAACCATTCTGTGCTTGTGTGAGCTGGAATAGCTTTGGAGATCAGATGCCTGCTCTGAGATGGTGCCAGCTCAGCTGTGCAGCTCCGAGTGCATTTGATGGCATGTGACACCAGTGTGACAGCAATGTGACACACAGCACTAGGCTTTGTACACCGCTCAGTAAAAATCCTGCCATAAAACATGCCTAGGAGTGCAATTTCTGGGTAGCAATGTGGAAGTTCCACCTGTGGAGCGCCCAAAACTAAGGCACCATCATTTCCTCCTCACAGTAACGAGGGTACCAAAGAGCTGCTCTGGGTGGGATCTTGTCCCAGCTTTAGGTCCAGGAGCTCATCCTCCCACCCTGGCACATCCCAGACACCATTTAGCAAGAGAGTGCATTAAAACATTCCAGACATGCTCTCAAATTCCAGCTCTCTTCACAGGATTCAGAGGAACTGTTCCTAGTGCCTCAAACCTGAAGAGCTGTTACATTTTCCAAGGAATCTGAGGTTAAGTGCTTTAACATGAAAGGAGAAAATAGGAGCTGAATGTTTTGATTCTTGGTTTTATGGCCACTTTATCTTTAAAGCTCTTTGAAGGGCTATTAATGAAGAGCAATTGCAGGTACATGAGTGGAATAGGATTTCTTTGCACCATTTACTACACCCCATGTAGCTCATCCCACTGTTTCCTAGTGCAGGCAGAGAGACCTGCTGTGCCTGTATTGTAGCTGGGTATGGGAAGGCAAGGACTACCAGGCATTGCCACCAACCCCAAAAACACATTGGGAGTCTTCCTACACAGTGTTCATAGAACCACAGAATGGTTTGGATTAGAAGGGGACTTGAAGTTCCTATCATTTCACACCCCTGCCATGGGTAGGGACAACTCCCACTAGCCCAGGTTGCTCATCCAAGGTCATATTGCTGAAGAGGAAGAGGATGGACCTCACCAAGGAAGGGTCAACGCAAGATAATGCTTTAGTAGTGTCTATCACAGGGAAAAAAGAAAACCAAACACACAAACCCCAAAACCACAACCTCCCTTCAGCTAAAATCAGAATATCAGATACCACAGAGCTCCTTCTTCATTCTTTTCCACATAAGGCAGGGTGAACAAGATAACCAACCTGCCAGTCACCTGCAGGGAGGGATGCTCGTGCACAGGAAGCCAAGATTCAGAGCTAACCCAGAAGCAGAACCTCTAATTGATCACGGTTTTAATTGGTTTCAGTCGCTGAAGAAACACTTGAGTCGACATGAACTGAACGTGGCAGCCACACAGGGATGGCAAAAAGGCACATGGTGACTCAAACCACCAAACTAAGCCTTGGACACTCAAATTGGTTTCATTACTGCTTTTACACAGAAATTTTATGGCTTTCTTCAGAGCCGCAACAGGACCGGTTGAATTCAAGCAACCCTCAGTGAAAAACATGCATAAAAAACTCCCTTTTTTAAAAATGAAAAAGCTTTCTACTTTAAAAATGAGGCAGGAAGGAGAAGTTAAAGAGAAACTGGGGGGGGGGATAGCCTTTTTTTTTTTCTTTTTAAAATCAAAGGGATTTTACCTCCCTTGAGGCACCAAAAAGTAAAGATAATCATGAAAAAGCTGAATGAAGCAGAAGTTTTGTGGAGGTTCACGTGTGGATTTGACCTAGATACAGGGAACATTCTTGTGATTAATTTGTAGGTTATAATTTTATACTACAGTGCTCCAACTCCAGCTCTAAAACAAATTGGACAGAGTGCCTTATTACTCACTCATATCCCTTGATAGATCACTAAATATCTGCGTATTTTAATTATTTGAAACAGGCCACAAGTCATTATTTCCCCTTTGAATTCTGGCACCAAGATGGATTTTCTTTCATGCCCTGCAAACTGCATTAGACCATAAAGGGGCTGGGATACTACAGGAATATTAAACCCTTTGCCAACATCCCAAAATGTGTGGGAGGTACTGGGTGGTTACATCCACACTGAACCCTCTTCAACTGAAAAGTTGTTCACCCCTTTCTTGTGTCACCTCGGATGGCATCTCCTGTGGGTCCCTGGCCTGACCCCACACCTCACTGTAAGGGGAAGTTACAGCTTTTAAGTGACCATGGACATCTCCAGGACATCTGGAACCCACCCAGGACACGTCCCAGCATCTGATTTTAGTGGCAGCTACACAAAAATTGCACAGCCATTGCCTACAGGACTGACAGCAGGGGGGAAAAAACACCTTGAAGAGATTTTTATTAGGAAAAAAATTAAGCCTCCTCAGACTTACATTAATTTCTTACAAGACCCAGTCTCCAGGATCTAAGTGCAGGGAAAACACTCTGGCCTCCCCATTAGGCCCACAGGTGATATGTGCTCACCACACTCCAGGCAACCATCTCACTCAATTAGATGAAAAATTATAAATTACAGCATCTCTGCCAGGGCAGAGCTAATCTAAGGCTGGTTGGAAGACTAAAAACCCTGCTCTGGCTTGGCAGGCACGAGCACCTAATCACACAGCAATTCTTAACCTGCTTGAGCTGAGGTTTCCTTCATTTCCCCCAATTAAACTTCCCCAGACCACCTTTTCTCAGCTCTAATTGCTTCATGAATATTCTCCTGGTTACCTGAGTAGCCAGAGCTAATTCATGATGTTCTGCAGGTTTCTGCAGGCAATGAATCCATCGAAGCAGGTCTGAACAATCCCACAATGGTTTGTGTTGGAAGGGACCTTAAAGATCACCTCATTCCAACCCCCTGCCATGGTCAGGGTCACCTTCCACTAGACCAGGTTGCTCCAAGCCCCGCCAACAATGATAGAATCAGAGTGGTTTGGGTTGGAAGGGACTTCAGAGATTGTGTTTTTCCAACCCAGTTCTCACGGCCATTTGTAGGGACACAGGAGAGAAGGAGGCAACACAGCACTGTAACAGGTGAGGTCCTTCAATACCTGTACAAATATCTCTAACATCCTGGTCTCGCTGTGGGTAACTCCCCAAAAGCTCTTCAAAATGACTCTCCCCCTTCTATGGTGAAGATTCCTTAAGATTTCTCTCCCCCTTTCTAGGGGAGCTCAAAGCCTTTCTAATCCTCCAAGCCCATCTGGCTAAGGGAAGTCTCCAGACAAGCCACTGAGAAGTCCTTTTGATATTTCCTCCAGGAGAGAGGAAAACAGCGAGATGAAGACAAGGATACCACAGACAGCTCACAGAGGCTTCTCCGCCCAGTTCATGCTTTCAACATTCACCCAACACAAATCCACCCTGCCCTATGAGCAGCATTTTTACATAGAATAGGGGAGAAAGTTTTTCTTCTTATTACTTCGTGCCCAGAAGGCCAAAATCAACACATCCCTGCAAACAGACTGGGACAGGTACTAAACAGCTAAAGAATGTTCTTTCCCCCCTTAGGCTACGTATGTCTAAGTGACATTTGATTCCACTAAAGGCAGATTCATTTATATTTAGAAAAGCAAGCATGGAACCGGGAGCTTATTTTGAACAGAATCAGCATCCTGGTAGCCAAAACTCATTAATTATGAATTTTATCAACTGTTCACTGAAATTTGTTCCACTAGCACAGGGTAATTGCCTGCAAAAGCAATGCTTTTGAATGGAAAAAAAACCACCACACTACAAAATAACCCACATCCTTCCCTTTCCAGGAGATATCCCCTTATTCCAGAACAAATTACAATGCTTGGCAGAATCCTTGAGGCCCTCAAGCAATTTATCAGTGTACTCACTGCAACAAGAAGCACAGAAGGGCACCGCTAGGGGGAAGATGGATACAGAGCACTGGAACGAGCTCTTCTGGTTGCACAGCACCTAACACGGCCCCACCAAGGAATTTGTCACTGAACCCTCCCAAATTTTAGGCAAGAGGGATATTTCCTACTATTCAGCTGGACTTTGCCACAAGGACCACAAGCAGCACCACCCCACACCCCAGGGGCTCCAGACAGTGAGCCAGTCCCCCCTCCAACACAGCCCTCCCCAGACCCCCACAATGCACCGAACTAAGAGAGGACATCCTCTGACAGCTCTGCAGGGCACAGGCAGCATTTAACATCACAATTATTTATAGGCACCAATTTTAATCAGCAAGCAGAGCCTCTCCACTTAATTTCACTTGACATGCACAGCACACACACACAGACAGACCCACCTTGGCAGAGAGGAAGAGGCTCATCCTCCACAGAGCAGCACCTTTGTGAAGATGTTTCACTTGTTGCTCACACAGGGCCCACTAGCAACGCCTTTCAGACCAACCAGTTCCTGCAGCTCTCAGGTGTCTTTGCCTCTCCTTAAATAGCATTTTAAGCAGAGATGCCCCACCTGTGGCTGGTGGGGTGGAGAGTCCACTGGAAACACCTGGGACCTTCCCTGAGGACCTTCCCCTCCGTTGTTGTCCTACAACTCAATTATTAATTCCCAGAGTTAAAGACACCCATTCCCACTTTCTGCATTACCACCGATCTCACTGGTCTAGAAAATCCAAACTCTCGTGCGGTTCTGTGGGTGTTTCAGGTTTATAAATAAGTGGCACTTAAACACCTGCAATCTTTTTGTCCCGTGCAGGATTAACACAGTTTGTGTCCCAAGTTTCCTCAGCCTTCACTCCTGTGGTTCATGATATCAGTGATGTTCACCTTCACGTGCCCCAGAGTCTTCTGTAAGGTTGGATATCCTGGATGTCATGAAGGAAATGATAAAAACTAGGAAGTAACAGAATACAGTTGTAGTGTTTATAAAATAACACAATTATTTGACTACATAAAAAACCCCACCTGCTATGGTTTATTTCCTGCCTTCTTAGGCACAGGTCTCTTCACTGCATAGATATTTATTTCTTAAGATATAATTTTCTTGTAAATCTGTGCAGAAATAACCAAGTATGGCTACATTCAGAATAACTCCCCCAAATTAAGTGGCATAAATTCTATCCTTGTTTAGTTTGATATTAATTCAGCAATTTACATCAGTGTTGCAGAGGTCAGAACTTGCCTGAGAAGTTTGACATTTTTTTGCCACTCTAAGAGTTCATATAGGCTAACACATTAATGCTGGATTCATTATTCTAGTCATTAAAAAGCTGTATAGAAAGCAAATTTCATTCCAAGTCTGATATTAAGAAATACATTTCCAAGAACTGGAGCCTCCCCCTGCATGGGCACACCTGCACCCTGGTACCCATCACACAGCACTGATGAATGATTTGATGATTTTGATGAAATGAATGATTTGTCTGGATTTGTTGGAATGGTCTTTAGGGTTCCTTCCGACCCAAACCATTCCGGGATTCTGTGTTTTCCAAGAGCAGCTGTTGATCTAAACCCCTCTCAGAAGGAATAAAGGGTATTAAATGTTGTCCCAGCGGGTACTAATGAATTAAAATGACCTCGGGGGACAGAGATGTGGGAATTCTGCAGGATCCTCATCCTGAGCAGCAGGGAAGCTCCAAGAGCCAAGAGAGCAACACCCAGAAGAGGCAACCTCAGCGCTGACCTTCACAGTCACATTTCTGCCATCAGAGCCACTGAAAATACACCCTGAGATTGGGCTTGTCCCCTGTGTCACCCCGATGAAAGCATTAACTCAGCTGATAATTAGAGAGGCCTCAGCCAGGTATATTAATGACCCTGTTAGAGGTGCTGTTAATCAGCTGCCGGTGAACAATGGTGTTTCTAGGATCGTTTCCAGATGCAAAGCTGCTGAAGGATTATTTTCCTCAATGATCAGCATTACATTTCCTCCTAATCAAGTTCTCAGCGATGTTTTGATTGGGATGAAAGGAGATACTCCAGTGCAAAGAGACCTGTTTCTCTTGTTAACCCCTTCGGATAAAAGACATTTCAATGACTGCAGCCACAAGGATAAGGGTATCCTGTCCCAGAGTGGGGCGAATCAAATCTGAGCAACCAGCTGAGTGTCACTAGGGAACAAAACTTGTGCCTGGTGAGAGCACGAGCCGTAAAATGTGCTAAAAGGAGATGGATTCGCAAAACACCACCAAGCTACAACTCCTTGGAAGAAGCCACTGCAGAACAGGCAGCCATCTGTGCTTGGTCCCAACACCCAGCCTGCCAGAGACTGGGATTAACACTGTCCAGACTGATCTCCTCCTGCCTGCTGTCAGCTGCACTGCCTGTTCCAGAGCCTGCCCGTGGCACTAACAGATGTCCCGAGCAGCAAAAACCTTGCACAGAGCTCTGAGTTTGCATTTCAGCTCCTCCGGTGCAAGACCTGCCACTGGAAGACGTGGGAAAGGAGCGCTTAAAAATAAAAAAGGGGTAAAAAAAATATAAACCCCCTTCCTGGTGCTTCAATAAATAAGCTGAAGATGCTCATTTGGCACCTTGATACTGAGGGAGACCGCAGCAGAGGTACCAGCACAGAAACACAGGCAGGGCCAGAGCTGAGCTGTCAGCTCGAAGCAAGAATCTGACATGTGTTGGACCTTCCTTCCACAACAACTCCCAGTTGCTATTTTGGGAAGATTACAGAGGGTTTTGCCTCTTATTTTCAACCTCGGGTGTCTGGCAGTTATGCTTACAAGGTGCCATACATCATAGGATCATAAAATCAGCCTGGCTGGAAGAGACCTCTGAGATCATCAAGTCCATCCCATTGGCCTTGCTGTCAAAATACAGGAAAGACCCTGAAAAAATCTCCCAGGATCAAATGTTCAAAGTGAAGAGCTTTCAATTAGTCCTTTTCAGCCTG
This sequence comes from Sclerurus mexicanus, assembly GCA_013396755.1. Taxonomy (NCBI): domain Eukaryota; kingdom Metazoa; phylum Chordata; class Aves; order Passeriformes; family Furnariidae; genus Sclerurus; species Sclerurus mexicanus. The sequence goes on along the minus strand of VWZF01007208.1, from coordinate 21,088 downwards.
TTGCCACAGCACTGTGTGTGTTGCCACAGCTTCAAGCCCAGCCAGGTTAGATGAGTCAAGCTCACCTATCAAACCAGAGATTAAATGAAATTAAATCAAAATTCAGCTCTGCTCTCCACTTGCACTTTCCCAGTGAGAATTTCAGAACACTCCAAATAAATATTAATAATTAAAAAAAAAAAAGAGAACAAAGACGGGGTGGAGGGGGAATCCATCACAAAACAGACAGTTGAGGAAATAAATAGTGCAGAAATACAGCAATAGCTTATGTCTATTTAAAATAGCTGACAGCTACAGAGTGTAAGCCGTGTGAAGAGGTCTGGGGAAGACCCTCGGGGAGCAATCCCAGTTGTGGTAGCTCAGAGGAACAATCCTTGGAGGAGTGTGACAACAACCCTTCCCAGGAAAAGCCTCTCCAAAGCCACGAGAGCTGTCAGCTTTGAAAGCCAGGGGCAACTTAGAGCTGATGGAAAAGCAGAGACTTCCTGGCAAGTGCTTTGTTATTAGGCAAAATAATTGCCTTACAATGCAATGGTTGCTGTTGTTAATTAATAACTAGTGTGCTTAATATGGAGGTCTAATTTGAGTAGCGAGTCAAGAGCGTTAGACAAGTGGAAAAGCACGTACATGGGTGGCAGGGGGGTGACTAGCCAAGCACACAGGTGGGTGGCGAGGTCACTCTCATCCCAACCGAGTCATGGAATCATGTCACACAATCGTGGAATCCTGGAATGGGTTGGGTTGGGTTGGGTTGGAAGGGACCTTAAAGCCCATCCAGTCCCACTCCCTGCCATGGGCAGGGACACCTCCCACTGTCCCAAGTTGCTCCAACCCCCATCCAACCTGGCCTTGAGGTCTCCAGGAGACAATATCATTTTGGTGCTACGTCATTTGAAAGGAGCCCGAGAGCGCCAGGGGTGCTGAGTTCTGCTCCTTTCTTTGCGATGGCTCTCAGAAAGCTGCTGCAAACCATGTCAAAGGGGCTTTCAAGACTCCTTTCAGGCTGCTTGACATTTGAGTCCTGCAGAATCCAAGCTCCCACAACTGCTGCTGCAAAGAAAGTCTTCAAAATCCTTGTCCCGGGGCATTTTATCACCTTGGCTGAGAAGTGACAGGCAGCAAAGGTGACCTTGATTTTGGAACTGCCAGTCAAGTTTGGGGTGTAAAACTTTCGAGCAGCTTTTCTTCCACTTTTTCTGTGACTTACTGGAAAAGCAGCACGGGTCACACAACCCAAAATAGAGAGTTTACACGTGACCCAAAGTGGTTTGCTTTCAAAAAGCTGAAGTGGGATTGGCACTGGAAGTGAAACAGGGTATGTGACCGTCCCCCCTCAGTGGCATTCCCAGATAAGAGGGATGACAGGTACTACAGCTTGCTAGAGCCTGGTTTGACTCATTCTCCATGAATATGAGCCAGGAATGTCAGCAAAGGATGGTGTTGGGTTTGCCCGTGGGAATTAAGAGCAGCATTCCCTGCCCATTGGCAGCGTGTTGGAATGAGTTGACCTTTAAGGTCCCTTCCAACCCAAACCAGCGTGTGATTTGATCTCCACCACCACAGCAGCATCACTCTGACCTGCTTTCAAAAGCATTTCTTGGTTTGTATCAGGGTTGGACTCACTGAGCTTGGAGGTGTTTTCCAACCTAAATTATCCCGTGACATGCAGGGAACCAAGTTTGGTAAGTTTTAACTGGTATGTAAATGGGTGCTGAAAACACTTCTGGAAGCCAAATGAATTAGAGGGTGAAATGGGAATTTCCAGAAATTTATGTCTGCAAGGTCACGCTCCCTGGGATCTCAACACTTCACAGGATGGCTCCTGCCAGGAGAACAGGGAGCCCTGCCTAGAGGTGGTTTCCATCTGGATGGAGGGAGGGACTGGCAGATGAAAGTGATGTTTTGCCCCATTCTCCAACCACTTATATTGGCCTTGCCAGGATTTGACTGAAGGCAGAGGGCGATGACCCAGATTTGGTGGCTTTGTCCGCTTTTTTAAGGACACCACAGAGTCATACAACAAGATAAAAATTAATTTGGGGGCAAAAATAACCCTGAAGGTTGCTGAAGGCAGACAAGTGGTGTTCTTGCATCGAGCCCAACTCTGTCCCAGCTCTTTACTGAAGTCACACCATTTACAGTTGGACTCGATGAACTTAAAGGTCTTTTCCAACCTGAATGATTCCATGATTTACAGCAGCATTTACCACCCGCCCTCCCAAAAAGAACTGAGACACAAACACTATTTCAACAGCCTGTTAATCCCATATAGGACTAACTACTGCTGAAAACCCCTTGGGCCTGCAGTAGGTCAGCCCCGAGACCATCCGTTGCTTCCCACATTTGGTGTGAAAAGGGACAGGAATGGGAAAAGCTGCTACTGTGTGGCTGGAGAGCAGCAAGTGATGCTCACTGCCATCTGCCACTGTCCCCGAGGTGGCACTTTTCCAAACACAGAGCTTCCAGAGCATCTCCAAAGGCACATCCCACACCCACAAGTGGCCAAGGTCGGCCGATCCCGCTGGAAGGCAGAGCCCCCTCCTTAGCACAGCAAACCCTCTGCCATCCCACATGTCGCACAAGAACTAAATGCTGGAAAATGTGGCTCCCAGCAGCCCTGGCAGGAGATGCCAACGTTCCCACTGTGACACTCACAGTCTGTCACTGACGGCGGCGGAAGGATGAAGGGGCAGAGAGGTTCTTTTCCTCCACTTCTGACTCAAGCAATCAAGAGAAATTCCGCTTGCACGCAGAGAATGCTCAGTTTTTCACCCCTGAGAGCAGAGGAAAGTTAAAACACAACGTTTCAGCTCATTTCCTTCTCCACTTTCTGAGCCATGGGGTGAATTTTAGTGTCTGCTTAAGTCATGCTCAGAGTCAGGAGACAGGAACCCTTCCTGGCTGGGCAAGGGGAACAAATGGGAAAAGGCCGAGCCAGGGATTTGGACAGCCTTGGACTTGCACTTTTCCACGCTGTCTTTGCCTCAAGGTTGGGATCAAAGCTGATTTAGGCAGCCACCAGAGCTCCACCAGCCCTCTCCCTCTGCCTCTTCCACGTACAGGTCTTGCTCTCTAACAGGTTTCTTGTTCAACAAGCTGCTGTTTCGTTCCACCTGAATAATTTAAAATCAGGGAGCACAAACAGCAGCAAACGCTCCCATGGAAGACAGGAGACACGTTTCGAGCTTCTCTGATTCAGCAAAGGCTTTGTGAGCGTGCAAAAAGATTAGGAGGGGGGAGATGTTAATGGAACTATCACCTCACTTCAACCTCCCTCTGCTTCCCTGCCCTGCTCCCTGAGCTGCTCGGGATCAGTGGCATTCTCACACGCCACATTAATTCCAGCATCTCATTAGCTCGCTCCTTTCCGCTTTTCTGTCGGATGCCAGCGATAGGGAATGTTCACATTTCCATTTGGCATGACTAAAGGCTATGACTAGAGGGTATTCTTAGCTTGTTCTCCTTCCCCACGTTCCCCCAGCTGCTGGTTTCACCTTCCCTTGTCTCGCTCTACCCTGGCTCTCCAAACTCCAGGAGCACCCAGGGGCACTGCCAACTCCCCGCAGCTGTTACCACCCTCCTAACACATTAGCAGGGAGAATTTTCCTGCAGAAATCCTAAGAAATCTCCTTTAGCACAGCTGGTGCAAAGCGGAAGTGTCAGTTTTCCACAAGGCTCAAACCTGCAGAGTGTCGAATCTGATATTGGTTCACTCCGATATTTTTGAGGTCAAGAATCGACTAAAGGGCCTCCAAAAACAGGAGGACAGGTTTTAAAAGAGATCTCAGGAAGATTTTACAAAGTGGGAAAACTGTCAGAGAACAAAGCTGCAAATGGTGTTTTTTTCTGCCTGAACACCTGGTGCTTCCAAGAAATAAGCCAGGAACTAGAAGAGTTTAAGGAATCCACCTGACAAAAGGAAAGTACCTGTATATTCACATTGATAGAGTAAAAATGTTTAATGTGAATTTTATAACAACCTATATGAGGCCTGATACATCACCAGCATAGCAAGAGAGAACAGGGACAAGATCATGACTGGGTAGCCAGGGGTTTGGGGAAGTTCTCCTTTAAGAATTAGAAGCTGGCTTAAAAATGCCATTCCAGGATGGCTAAAGATGAGAAAATCTATATAAACAGGAGCTCAACATCCATCTCCCCCTCCCTGAGCAGGCAGAAAGCACCTGGAATTCTGTGAGACAGTGGCACTCCTGCATCAGCATTTGGAATTCAGCTACAAAAGAGTGGTTACCCTGCAAATCTTCTGGAAAAGGAACCTCAGCCAGGTCTGACTGGCATGGGCAAAAAATTCGTTCAAAACAAAAAGCTGGGTCAAATGCCAACATCTTGCAGGCTGGGTTCTTAAAACACATTCCCCTGAGAAAATCAGATGGTTCCCTAGGGGAAGACAACACCGGGAAAAGGGTAGAAAGGTTCTTTATTGCAGAGATCCAGCTGAAGTACTGGCAGCTTCCAGGGATTTGAAGGTTTGGCTCAACTCGGTACGAAGTGACAGGGGGCCATTTAAGAGGGATGATGGATTGGGCCCAGGTTTCTCAGTCTTGGAAGAAGATCTCAGCTGCCTGGCCTCAAGAAGCAGCTGTTGCTGCTGGAGTAGCTGCCAGAGAAGGGAAGTGGGAGGACCACAGACTTCAGATGCACCAGCCTGGCTCAACGAGAAGCCGCCTATTTTTACCAGAACATGCGTGCCCATCCCACAGAAAATGAACCCTCGTGATCTGCCCCCAAAGCTGCTTCCTGCTGCTGGGTGAGCCAAGGAGCTCAAACGTCTGCGGTGGCTTCGTGTGAAGTGCCAAAATCCTGAATGCAGTTATGCAAATGCTGAAATAACACAAACTCCAAGTGACAAGCTATTAAGAGGCCTTTAATTCTCAGTGTTGTGATGGATTTATGAAACACCGCTCTGCGAGGCCAGAAAAAAACAGAGAAGTGGGACTCTCAAACACCTTGGCGATGTTGCTACACCATCCGATAGGACAGTTACCAATTGAACCCCAAATATTCCACCAAAGAAGGTCGAGGTTGTTTCCTGCACTGGACTTGGAAAGGAAAGCCCTAAGGGTAAATCCATTTGGATGTCTCAGCCCTGGTTTTCCTCCACTGTAGCTGCTCTGTTGCCTCTGTCCAGGGAAAGCAGGAGGAGGAAGGAACAGCACAGAGGAGATGTTATGGGCTGGTCACAATCATTCCCAGTCCCTCAGGGGACAGGGATGGAGAGCTGGGAATGAAGGAGTGAAGCTGTGCTTGGGAAAAGAGGGGCAGAGAGAAGGCTTTGCTTTAATTTTTGTCTTTGTTTCTCTCTATCCAAATGTATTGTGAGCAGAGAATCACGTGGCTTGGAAGGGACTGTTACGACCCGACCTGCAAGGCAGAAGTAACTTGTGTCCGTTGCTAATAAATCCCTTGGGGTGAATTAAAGTAAATTGATGCTGAATGATCAGTGTCTATGGATATATATATATATATATATGGTTTATTTTAGAACAATTTGCTGGCAAAGCAAAGCAGGTATGTAGCTATTTGGGTTGTTTTTATCTATAGTAATGTGGCAATATAAAAGCATAAAGATATCACCCAAAAAAATGTCTAAGGGACCCTCAAGGACCATCCAGTTCAATTCCTGGCCCTGCCCAGACACCCCAACAATCCCACCCTGTCCCTGCCCCATTATCCCAACACTCCTGGAGCTCTGGCAGCCTTGGGGCCGTGCCCACTGCCCTGGGAAACCTGGTCAGTGCCCACCACCCTCTGGGGGAAGAACTTTCTCCTGAGATCCACCAAAACCTTCCCTGGCACAGCCCCAGGTGTCCCCTCAGGTCTCGTCACTGCTCACCAGAGCAGAGATCAATGCTGCCCCTTGGGAGGAAGTTTTAGACGCCTGTGAGTTCCCCCCTCGGTCTCCTCTTCCCCAGGCTGCACAAATTTCAGCAATAAATTAAATTAATTTCCCCCAAGGCAAGCCTGGTTTTGCCCGTGACAGTCACTGATGAATGATCTCCTGTCTTTATCTCGATCCAGGAGATTTTCCATCCTATTTTCTCCCGTTGTCCTGCCAAGGAGGAGCAGTGAGGGAGCATCCAGGAAGGTGTCTGGCAGCTGCCCAAGGTCAACCCACCCCATGTGGAGAGAAAGGGACCTCTGGAACAGAGAACTGCTTTCAGAGCAGACCCAATTTGGCTTGGAGTTCACTTTTTGTCTGTCCTCTCCTCTCCACACCCTTCGCATCTTATTTCATGTTAACGTGAAAGCAATGACAGCTGAGTATTCAAGCCTGGAGACAGAGACACTCCTCTGGCACCTGCACAAAGCCTTTTACCTGGGAATGTGCTGGCAGCAGAAGTGGCTTGTTCACTGCCACGTTCAGGGGAACAGCCAGCACTGCCTTTCACTGCCCCTGAGAGCAGGCAAGATGCATCCTGCTGCTCTGAAGGTACTTGGAAAAGCTTCTTTTCCTGCATAAAAAAGCAGCTGATGGAACCCCTCTGTCAATCTCTTTCAGCATTCCATTTCATTTTGTCCTGCACCATTTTCTTCTTATATCCCATTTAAAAAAAAAAAAAAAAAAGATTTGTTTTTTCAGCCTTTGCTTTATTCAAAGCAACCTCAACTTGCAAGTACAGCCTGGCTTCTGGAAGAGGATTTGGGAACTGTCAGGATTCCCAACGCCCTGAGATGGGAATGTCACATCCAGCAGAAGGAAAAGATGATGAGCAGCTGAGCATCACCTTCTGCATTCCCAGCGTCCCAGTGAGACTGCAGGATGTGCCCTTGCAGAAGCCACGGAATGGTTGCAGAGGAGTCTGAGAGCAAGGAATGGGGGTGGGACATTTCTCCTGAGCCTTCTCAGCTCCCAGGACCTCACTGGAATCTGGTGAGATCCCACAGGCAGTGCTGCATCCAGCTCTGGGGTTCCCAGGATGGGAAGGACATGGAGATGTTGGAGCGAGTCCAGAGGAGGCACCGAGTTGATCAGAGGGATGGAGCACCATTCCTATGAGGAAAGGCTGAGAGAACTGGGATTTGCCAGCCCAGAAAAAGAGAAGCTCTGGGGTGACCTAATTGCAGTCTTTCAGGACCTGGAGGGACCTTACAAGAAAGATGAAGAGAGACTGTTCACAAGGCATGAAGGGACAGGACACAGGGAATGGCTTCCCACTGCCAGAAGGCAGGGACAGATGGAGATTGGGAAGAAATTCCTCCCTGTGAGGGTGGGCAGGCCCTGGCACAGGTTGCTTAGAGAAGCTGCCCCATCCCTGGGAGTGTCCAAGGGCAGGTTGGACGGGGTTTGGAGCAACCTGGGCTAGTGGAAGGTGTCCCTGCCCACGGCAGGGGGGTGGAACAAGATGGGTTTTAAGGTTCTTCCAACTCAAACCACGCCGGGATTCTTCAAAAATAAGAAAGATGACTTCCTTGTGTCACAAAATCCCTACTGGTACCATCCCAGCATAGTCCAGTGCACTTGGCTGCTGTACAGCCCTTTTTCATGCATCTCATGACGACGACGCATCTTAGGGATCTTTGGTCTCGAGGGCTTTCCAGCATCCTCAGCAGCAATCCAGTGTTAGGTGGCTGGTCTTGGTGGCATCCATGCCCTGGAGGTCTCACTGGAAGGCAAATACCTGGGGACACCTTTGCAGCAAAGGAAGAGCTGCAAGGCCCTGCTTTCCTGAGGTCACCCGGCCTCGAGGAGAGCACAGATCACCCAGAGATCTCATTTCTGCCTCTTTGTTTTAATCCCTTCATTTGAAAAAGATTTGGATTTTAGTGCACATGGTAAAACCCCTTGACATTTGGATGCCTGAGCATTTAAAGGGAGATGTCACCCAAGCCTTTGAACAAGCACATACTCCCCAAAACATGGTTTTATGAAGATTGTTATTAAGAAGAAAAGACTGAGCGAGGAAGAGACACAGAAATATATTGGGGGTTTTCCCCTAATCTTTCTCCAAGTCACTCCAGAACTTACACCCAGCCTAGAGAGCCACCAACACCATTATGGAAGCACAGAATGCTGAAAAATCCAACTTTTAGTCCTCTGACAATCCATCCCATGTAAGTTTATTGTCCTTGGGGGTATAAGCGACCTCACACAGAGCTGGTTTTCCCTGGGCAGCTCTCGGAGGCTGCAAAGCCACCTGCCTCTCTATTTAGCAGGAAAAGCAGGAAGAGAGGCCAGCCTGGTGTTGCTTGGAATATCAGCTCAGCTTCCAGGCTGCGCTCGAAGAAGTCACTCATGTGAGAAAGGGAAAGGTGAGGAAAACTTGCGTTTCTATCCTAGTTTCTATAAATCAGCGTCCTCCTAATCAGCAGCAGCTGACGAGCTGGGTGGTGAAGCGGGAGAAGAAAATCTAGAAATTAAAGACACATTTCTGTCTATATACCCATCCATATTAGTCTCCAGCTAGCTGGCATTAAATAACCAGGAGGTGCTGCAACTTCTGGGGGAAATAGCACCTTCCTGGGGCAGCTTTTGCTGTAAACCTCCCATTTTATTTTGGAGGAGACAGCCACACACCAGCCATGGAAAGCCAACACATGTCTGCATTCTGGCAAGAAAGAAGTTGTCTGCTGGGTCCAAAGAGGCTGGTTCTTCAAGCCAGCTCCTAGTGAACAGGTTTGATTGGCCCTATTGTGAGCTTTGAGCGTTTGGATCTCAGCAGCAGCAATCACACAGAATCGCATAATGATGCATTTGTCTTTTAAACTGGCAAAATAAAACCCCTTGAGGGCACAGTTATGTCATTGGAAAGTCTGGATCTATTAATCTGATGGCAGATGCCACGAGTTCCCACAAGCCGCTCTCCCGGCTCCAAAATCTTCCAAGAAGCTGGTGGGGGATGTAAACACAGATCGATCTCTTGTTTAGGCTCCACTGACACAGCCATCAGCATGACAGATTAGCTGCTGTTTGAACAGCTCACACCAGCATCCTGCTTTCCTGAAAGAACTGTCTGCCAGGAAAAAGCAGGATGAGACCTGAACGCCCCCCCCCTCCCCTCTCCGAGGTTACTGCTATCCCCATACCCACAGCCCAGGAGACCCAAAATTCCTGATACACCAAAGAACCTGCTCTGCACTGTGGATTGCAGCAAAAGCCAAAACAAACCCCATGTGTCAAATGAAATTCAAGTGCAATTCTATTTGAGCTGCCGAAACAGAGCTGTGCAGATGGCAAATCCTGTACCACAGGATGAGTCAATCCTCCAAACAAGGGGCATATTTTACACCCTGCAGGGTGCAATAAAGCCAGCAGGAGGTTGACTTGAGTGATGTACTTGTCTTCTGGGAGATGCTGTCCTTGCACTTGTTGCTCTGCATCATTCACATCCCACCCTTCTCCTCTCGGGTTGTGTCTTTGGGATCCAAACAGAAATGCCACCCCGCGCCGGGCTAATCACACCATTTCATTAATCATTTATCTCATCAATCATTTCGAGCCATTTCCCTTGGGCCACCCAGCCTTGCCTGCAGCTGCCAAATTTCAGGCTTGTTTCATCTCTAACCTACTTTCAGAGCTGCCTTGTCTCCCTGCCTTTCATGCTCCCAGCTCGTGGTTTCCTTGCACACTTGAACTGCCTGTCCCTGATCAGGGAAGAGCAGGATGAGGGGGGACAAATGAGGGGAAGACAGACTTCGTAGGATTGGAGGGTTTTTTTGCTAAAATCGGCATCTTGGAACCAGATGGTGGCTGACTTGTTTAATTCTCCTCTAAAAGTGGACTCCAAAGAGCAAATAACCTCAAAGTGGGCAGCACTGCATGCTAGCAAAATACCTACAGGTCCCAAACCATGGCAAGGCATTTGTGCTCTGTGGGTTCTTGCAGCAGCACGTCCTGTGGTTCCATTCACTGGGATTTGTGCACGGGAACCTGGCACAGGGTTCTGGCCCACGTTTGGCTCAGCCACTCAGAACATCATTGCTCTGCAAGGAGCAGCTGCAGTGGTTTTTAACACATGAGAGGCTGGGGAGGTGTGTTTGCAGGACAGGAGTCACACCACTCTGAACATACCAGGAGAAGGACAAGGGAAAGCACTCAAAGGACTTCGAGCTGAGCCTTGGCTGAGCCATGGGCTGCTAAAGGGTGAATTTCCTGCTCTTGGCAAATCACGGGCAAAAAAAGCCAAGCTCTTGCACAGATCTCTTCTGTTTCTCCTTCTCTCTAGGATGGCAGAGGAAGCACAAGCACCATAAACGGCCTCTTTTGCCAAATTGGCCCTTGGCTTTGGCAGCTTCGAGATGAAACAAACCCGGTTCCCTCCACCACTGGGGCTGCGCAAAGGGTGGCAGATCTGGGAGTGCCCGGGGTTGGAAGGAAAACCACCCACAGCAGGTCCCAGCGATGCCTCAGCCTTGAATCAGCAGCCCTGGCATCGAGTAAAGAGAGAGTTTTAAACCCCAGATCTGAACCTTGCAGTCTCTCTGCGTGCTCAGAGGGGCAGACTCCAAAGATCATGCAGATGTCTTGGGCTTTGGGAGCCCCTGCAAGCAGAGAGCCCTGCCCCACCAGAGCAGGGCTACGAGCACAGAACAGATGGAGCCTCCTGCACCAGCAGCATTCACATTCAAGCCGTGGCAGATTCCAGCCTTCCAGCGGGTCCCTGTGGAATTCCAGCCCTCTGCTCCGGGTTGCTCTTCTCCAGCAGAGCCAACACTGCAAATGTCAGTCGATGACAGGCATGAGAATCTGTGCTCCTGCTCACAGTGGGACCAGGCAACCTTCTCAGTCAACAGTAAGTTCTCCTAAAAATAGGATTTTGGGGGAAACGGGATTATTGGCGACTTTTTTGCTGAGTTGATTCAGCCAGAGGGGGATGAGAAATGCAGAAGTGCCAGAACACAGCCTGTTGCCCAACAGCAGGCAGCGACCGAAGAGTCACGTCACGAGGAAATAGTCACAATGAAGAGTCATTTTAAAGAAGATACAGTCATATAATCATGGCAGAAAACCAAGGCCTAATATTTCAGCTCCAAGCTTTTGTTCCATCCCTTTCAGTGAAAGAACTAAAATCTGTGACACTCTTCAAACAGCATCAGCAATCCAACCCTTCCCTTCTGGTCTTCCCCAGACACCCTGACTTCAGCAGGTCTATTTGCAGGCTTTGGCACGGGGGATTTTTGGACAAAAAGCTGTGTTTTGCTTCACTGAGCACATTGCAGATGCACAAACCTGCTGCTCCAACCCTTTGAAAAGGAGGGTCTATCCTGATGCACAAGCCTCATCCATCTGAGTCCTTTTCTCTCTGCTGGGAAAGGTGTTCCAGAAAATCCACCATCAGGACCTGTGAATCCTTTAAAAGCACTTAGGAGCTCAAGAAGCTGAAAAAAAAATTCCATTGACAAGTGTTTCCTTCTGTTCTTTCCAAGTTTGCAGTGAATAAAACAACAGGTTTTAACCAGCTTAGCAAACCAAACAAGTCAAAGGCCCTTGCAATCAATTCCTAAACCATTTCCTATATTCCGTACTTCTTCTCCTCAAAACACCTTGCAAGCCCATTCCAATAAACAGGAGAGGTCTAAAAATATTCCTTACCAGCCCCTGCATCAGAGACCATCCCAGGGTTTTCTGGGTTTTGTTCTGTTGGGGGTTTTAATCCTTTCTATCTACTTTCAAAATGCCTTGAAAAGCTGCTTAATGTGGAGATTTCTCACTGTTGAACAAGACTGTCTTCAGTATTCAAACCCAAAAGGAAATTAAAGACCTTTGAAATGTGCACAGAAAAAGAATTTTGCTTTTGCTTTTGCTGCCCTGTCATTAAGTTGGTAGTTGGACTCGATGATTTTAAAGGTCTTTTCCAACCTAAAAGCTTCCATAAGTCTCTCCCAGTAGCCCACAGGTGTCATCAAAGCCCCAGGTTTAAATGTTTCTGACCCCCTTTTTCTGCACAGGACCTTTTGTTGATGAGAGGATGGGTTTTCTTTTTCTCCTTAAATCCACAGCCCTCCACTTGGGATGTTATTTTTTCCTCTCCGTTATTCCTCCCAGATCAGGAGGCTCAGCCAGCACCACCTTCCCACTGCTCAGGAAAAGGTTCCCTCTCCAAAAGCACGTAACATTCTTTTTAAATCCTCATTAATCATGGCCTGTAATCCCTGGGATCCTGCCAGGCTCGTTGGTTTCCCTGGTGGTCTCCTCCTTCAAGTCTCACAGATAAATTATTCCCTACACCACTTTGGTGCCTGCAGGCCAACACAAAAATCCCAATTTCCTTCTTGGGCTACATTTCTCCCAGTTTAATCTCCTCCTGATTTCATCTCAAATGAACATCTAGATCGCTTCCAGGAGCTTGACTTCCTTGGGAAGAGCCAAGACCTGTGCTTTAAGCTCCCCTTTTCCAGGTCTAACACTGATTTTTCTAGCCCAGGCTCCTCGTTTGTCCCAGAGAACAAGCAATGCCCACGGACACATCACCACCACCTTCTCAGAGTCCTTCACCACAGGATGGGCGTCACGTGCTGGTGCTCCATTTCCTTTGGAGGGTCCCCACTGTGCCATGAGGCTGAGGCAACGATTTGTCCTGGAGAAACTGGGGAGAGGGGGAGAAATCAGGACATTCAAGCCTGCAGAAGGTCTGAAAGGAGCACGCACAGCGGCAGCTGCGAATGTCAGGCAGCAGCAAATTTCTTGCTGGTTTTGGAAGCATTAATTAGCACATCTAATCTTTATGAACCATTAGGATGCCCTTGCTAATGTTAACCAGCTGCAGTGAATGAGCTGAGCTCCTGAATAAGAGGAGTAGATGGGAGCTGGCAGCAGGTAGAAAACTTCAAGTCTAAAATTAAACCCTCTCCACAGCCAGCATTTATTCCTCTACCTTTCCTCTTACCAAAGGCACTTTACAGCCCAGGCAAGGGGCGGCTGGAAAATTCGATTAAAATTTGATTTAAAGCTGCTTTATCAAGAAGGATAAGTTTGTCATGCAGGAGAGAGAAAACTCCACGGAGCGAAAAGCAAACCCATCTTTGTGCCTGGAGCAGAATTCAAGCTCTGGGCTGCCAAGGGCAAAACAAGCACTTTAACCTGGCCAGGATTTTTTGTCTCCTCCGCATCCCCTGCTCCTTTCACCATTTAAATACGCAGATCCTCCTTGCCCAGAGGTCACTCTATCGCACAGCAGGCCAGAGATCCGAAGGAAAAAAAATAAATGGGAATAATTTGAGAGCTGGTATAGGCGCCTGCCCTTGCACTTGTTCAATTCTGCCATCTAGTGGGATTCTCCTCCAGCGGCCGGGCTCACCAACACCCCGAGCATCAGCTACTCATGGATTCGACCTCAAAGGGTGTTCTCCACCCTTGGCATGGCTGTGCCTCCCCAAAACCCTCCCAAGCCTCATGCTGGACTTGCAGACATCCTGTCCTGCGGACCAGGCGCTCAGTCGGGATGGGGAAGAGCTCAGGTCCCGATCCCACATCTCTGAATCAGGATGTGGGTTTGGCAATGAGGGGCTCTCCTTCATTTTGGAGAGATCATCCAGGGGTCAGGCCCAAGGAGCAAGCCGGGATGAGGTTGCTGACAGCAGAACCTGTGCCAGGAAATCTCCGCATTCCTCCAGGATGAGCAATAACCTCCTCTCCAACGTGGGCCAGGCTCCATTCAGCTGATGATCTCTGCTCTTGGAGAATTTTTTTGGCTGAGCCCCCCCTTCTCCACTGCTGGTAGTTCTACCCATTCCCAGCTCCCACATGAATTGAATTTGCCACAGGGCTACCGAGGCAATGGTACCAATCCTGTGGTGGCACAAACCACAGCAGTGCCCAGCAATGACCACAGAATCACAAACTGGTTCGGGCTGGACCTTAAAGCTCATCTCTTTCCACCCCCCAGCCATGGGCAGGGACACCTTCCTCTAGACCAGGCTGCTCCAAGCCCTGTCCAACCTGGCCTTGGACACTTCCAGGGATGGGGTGTCTACCCTTGGTATGATGCCAAAAGGAGGGTCTGGGAAACGAGATGCTGTGACACCGAAGTCCCACTGTGTCTCCAAAGGGCGAGAAGGGGACCTGAGCCTGCTTTTTTGCAGCATCACTGGGTGGTGCTGTCCTTCATCCATCCCACACCGCGGGAATTCCTGCCCAGACACCGTCAGCATATAAAGCGTTGGGGTGTACAAAAACAAAACCAACCCAGAGAAAATGCAGATAAAAGGAGTGATTCTGCCATGGATGCAGGTTTTATTGCTTCTCCCAGAGAGCAAAAAGTCAGCACTTTCCAGCCTTCCCCAGGGACACCCTGCCGTGCTGGAGCTCTGCAGGACACGCCAGGTGTCCTCCACTGCCCCTGCCACTGCAGGTGGCTGAAATTGCTCCTGCTCGTTCCCCACGTTATTACACAAGTCCAAATCAAAGCCAATCCTCCCCTCTTTCCTCACCCTACAACTGCTCTGCATCGAGAGGGTGACTAAAATTCACTCAAAGTGCCACAAAGGCACAGCAAGTCCCATTCTAATCCCTCGAGGCTTTGCTGCCGCCCTTCAGCCCTCCCTCCTTTTTTGGTTTTTTTTTTGCTGCCTCAGAGTTTTTGAGCAACCTCAAAGTCTGCAAGAGGAGAATTCCCACTCTGCACGTTCCTTCCGGGGCAAGGGTGCAGGGAAAAGCTCCCTCCCTTGTCCTTGCTGCATAAATCTCCGCTGCCCAAGCAAAATGCAACACGAAAACCCGTGGTCTGCTCGCACAGAGACCAAGGGGAGTTGGAAGGGAACATCCATAGCAACTATCACTGGCATGCTGGAGCATCAAGTGCTTGAGTCAGCGATTTGAGGCCAGGAAAGACCGGAGGGATGCGGACAAAGGAAATATTACTCCCTGCTGCCAGATAAACATCTGCACAGCAGATGCCACATCAGCTTCTAGGTGTGAAGGAATTTGCATGCATGCAGCAAGGAGCATAAAGTGTCTGCAATTCATTTTGATGGGGGAAAAAGAAAGGGTTTGCTTTTTGTTTTGTTTTGGGTTTTTTTGTAGAGAAGTGCACCTTTGATTATCATATATCAGCAAAACATAGAATCACAGAGTATCCCGAGTTGGAAGGGATCCACAAGGATCATCGAGTCCAACTCCTGGCCCTGTATGGCTGCTTTTAGGCCAAGAGGAGCTGGGGAGAGTGAAAAAGGGAGGAGTACAAGTCCAGCTGAAGCCAGTCCATGTGTCAATCCACCTTACCCTTCCCAGGAGGCAAAGCTAGGTCTTCAAGGAACAGCCCAGGAGGTTTTTCTGCTCACCTTCCACTAGACCAGGTGGTTCCAAGCTGGCCTTGAAGGGGTGATTGTTCTCAGTCCTGTTGACCCAAGCCAAGCAAAACCACCCTGGGGAGGAAGATACCCCCTTCGTCTGTGGGACCTCTACACCTTACCAGCACCTTCCACCTCCTTCTGGTCCCGGCTGCTGCTACAGGTGACCATCCAGGGCTCTGACTTTGTGTTTCCATGCTTTTGGGATAGAAATTCCTGCAAATCAGGTTACCTTGCTGCCATCAGCTGGGGAGGTTTAACTGGCTTTAGACAGAGATATGTGTTCGTTTTGACAGCGGCATAACGGATAAAGCATTGAAAATCTAAATAAGAACCCCCTCCCCAAACTTCACCGCAACCTTTCCCTTCCCAAGGACCCGCAGGGTGGGCTCTGGACATGGAGTGGAGAGAGCAAGACCTGTTTCCCTGGAGAGGGACACATCAGAGGTCTGCTCTAACCTGGCCTCCTTCCAAAAGCCATTAGGACCTGGAAATCACTGTCATCAGCAGCCCTCAGCTCCCCAGATTAGTGGCCAACTACCCATTAAAGCCCAATTCCTGGTGGGCTACAACTCAAGCCCTTGGACTTGTAGCAAGACACCTTTTCCCACGGCCACCACACCCCAGAGGAAAAAGGAATTGAGTGGGTTTATTAGTCTGAATAATCAATAACTAGCTGAGACCATTAAAGAAAATTACAAGCAGCCAGAGAGCAACGCAGAACAAACAGATGGAATAATGAGCTTTTAATAGCATCGTTATGGGATGGTAGAAATATCCTGGATACGGCTACACTCCCGGGGAGATCTCGCACATCAGAAGGGGCTGTCGATGGACAAGTGTGTATTTAGCCTCCCATGAGCTCAGCCAGTTGCCATCACAGCAGAAACTGAGTTTGGGGAAAGACTTCACTTTGCTGCAGAATGGTTTTTCACAGAAAAAGAGAAGAAGGAAAGGAGAATCCGATGTTTTGTTTCTTCCCATGCTGGATCTTTGATTCTTCTCATTCTCCGATCTAATTCGAAAAACAGCGAGGAAGGGGGAAATATCAGGGCTGAGAATTTGTCTCATACTGCACAGAACCAACCGAACATCCACAGCCCTGGGGAAAGTGTATTCAGCTTCACCAAGTTGCTTATTAACTTGCTTTTAACGTCAGAGCCCCACCACGTGGAACCTGCAAAAAGAAACCTGCATATGCAGAACCCTTCATGTGTGCACAAATGTCACGGCAGCGGCTAATTAGAGTGAAAGGAAAAAAAAGGACAAAAAAGAAGCAGATTGTTAGAAAAATTAACCCCAGTGAAATAAGTACCACGGGACACAAACGAACACGTATTGTCGAGTCTCAAAAGCAGAGATGGTGGAGGCTTAAAGCTGATGTAGGGTCTGCTCAGAAACGGGTCTGAGTTAAAAGCTTCGATATGCAGAAGGAATTGGAGACGTGTTTTTCAGAGGGAACATGTGATGTTTCTCCAGCACTCTGTAAACCTACACTGTGTCTTTGGCAAGTTGGTCGCCATGGAAACCTGAAATTTTTCTGTAAGGCGATTTTGTCGGTAAAATTTGAGGGATAAATTCAGGCCAGGAAGGAGCATCCTGGCTGAAGGGATTGAATAGAGTGACCCCCTGACAGCAGTTTGTCCAGCTCCTGCCCAGCCCTGAGGACCAGGACCCGCCCCTGCACTCATCACTGGGGACCAAGTGACAGGAGAAGAAATGGGAACGAGGGGGAACATGGGAAATTCCAGCTCAGTTTAAGGAAAAAAAATCTTCCCCCAAGAGTGCTGCCCTTTAGAGCCCAAAGAGGACGAGGGACCTGCGTCCCAGGGTATCCAAACCTCAGCTACACAACCTCAGGAGCCCAGCCTTGCTTCAGGGGCTCCTTCCCAACCTGCCTGATCCTTTGACCTGCTCATTTCCAGTGCTTCCAAAAATCCAACCCCGAGCAGCGGTTTGAGGGCAGGTGACGGCCCTTTCTGCTCCTCCAGTGAAGGAATCCCTGTTGGTTTTCTCCAGGAATTTGATTTAGGTCAGTTTGTGAGGTCTAAGGGATCATCCAAGCCGTGCATCCTCCAGAAGCAGGGACAATTTCCTCCGTGCAGCTGTTGGGTCTGATCTTTCCAAACAGATGGAGAAGAGATGGACAAAGGGCAAGCCGGAAATTGCTGCTGCTCGGAGTACCAAGAGGAGATTGTCCCAGCCATTCCCCTCTCTGCTGGAAAGGCTCTGCCTCATCCCTCTGCCACTTTCTGACCTCCACGGCAGGAAACGTCCTGCCTGGCTCTGTTTCACTCTCACTCCTTCACCTCTGAGCGATGAAAACCTGCTGTCCCCGCTGCCACGGCATGTCACAGCTGCCAGGTGCCACCAAGGGCTCAGCTGTCACACACAGGCTCCTGTGGCAGGAGGAATTAAAGAGCAGCCTGTCATTCCCCAAGCCACGAATTGCTCCGGCTCTCACTCCCAAAGCTGATCCGACACGGAGCTCACGCTCACTCTGCCACAGATGCCACTCTCCAGGGATTTATGCCACTCTCCAGGGATTTTCCTCCTCTCTGCTGCTTCACTTTTTTTCTTTTCTTTTTTTTTTTTTTTTACTGCCAGAAAGCAATAAGCTGCTTTCTGAGAAGTGAAGAAAGTGGGTGGGTGAATGGGAGAGGGAAAAAACCCCAGAGACATGAGGCTATAAAACTGTAGCTAAAATCAAGGAGATCCTTAATGAGGACATTGGGGGTTGAAGCTCATTTTTCTATGCCCCAGGAGGGCTTTTCACCCTGCTCCGGTATTATATTTATAGAAGACAGATAGACAAGTATCCATTTCACTCTGAAGGTTGGATCCTGGATTTCTTGGTAGGAAAAGAACCCCAGCGCTGCCAGATACTCTTCCATTGAAGAAAAAACCCCACCTAATATTCAAGGGTGTCAATCTATTGACTTCTTCATCTCCAAGGCTGCTGAGAACCACCGCCACCACACTCCTGCCAGCAGCAAGATGTGCCAGGTGAGAGACACCTAAGCCAGAGAACAATTGGAAGGAAAACAGAGAAAACTCCAGGGGGAAATCACAGCCTTGATACTGAAGGGATTTGATTTTCTGCTTAAAAAAAAAAAGCCACAAATGCTTTCCTTGTGTGATAA
This sequence comes from Sclerurus mexicanus, assembly GCA_013396755.1. Classification (NCBI taxonomy): domain Eukaryota; kingdom Metazoa; phylum Chordata; class Aves; order Passeriformes; family Furnariidae; genus Sclerurus; species Sclerurus mexicanus. The sequence continues at coordinate 2,699 of VWZF01007208.1, read as the reverse complement.
GTAAGAGAAAATCAGCATTCCCCCATCTACACGTGTATTGCAAAGGCAGGAACTGGCTTCTGTATTTTCCTGCACAAAAAAACTTCCCTAGGCAGGTGGGTTTGGAACAGCAGAGCATTGGGACCCCTTTGCTTTCTGGGCTTCTTGAGGTGTTTGATGAGTTTGAGCCATTTTTAGGCTGTTCTTGGCACTTCAGAGCCATGAGCACCATTGAGCAGATTCCCCTTTAATAGAAGAAATCCCTTGTCCTGTGCACACTCAAAAAGCCTCTCCTATCACGTTATGTGTGCGTTAAACAGCATCTTTTCAGAGCAGATTCCCCAGCACTAGCATGCCCTTTGGTGCTCCCACAAGCTCTGAACATCCCTGGCCAAGCTCACTAAGGACTTCTAACTCTTGTTGCAGGTTGGTAACAGGTGACCAGCTCTTCTATAGCAGCTTTCCCTCTTCCTGTCACTCCCTCAAGTGCCTTTTCTTGGAAAGACTGGTGTGCAGTGGGAATTTCAGATCTCCCCAGTACTGGAGATGTCATAGGAAATAAATCCAGAAAATCTGATTAGGGTTTGTCACTGAAATAAGCTCATTAATCGTGGATGGGGTTGTTCACATGCAGTTTCTGACTCCTGCAGGCACCAGCAGATCGGTGGGTCTGACAACTACAGACATGAAAAAGTTCTTTATATAACAATGGCACTGATTTTTCCCCCTTCTGGAATATTTAGCACACCCTCATAAATAAAAAGAGCTACAAAGCACCACTGAGATCATTGAGCCCAGCTCCTTGCACAGAGCCAGGCACAGAATTCCCCTGAAATAATTTCTGTAGCCAAAAAGATGAGAAGAGATCATTCAGAAAATGTAAAATCCAACATGAAAAACTCTGTCAGCCACTTGCCTGAGTAATTTTTGCAGCAGCCAGTGACCCATCCTGTTGTGTAAAATAAAGAGTCACATTTCATTTCTTACCTGAACTTGTCTAGTTTTGCCTGTCAGCACCAGGCTCTTCGAGGAAGAGATGAAAGTCTTCTATTATTAAATTGCTATTTCTCCAGCCTCCCCCAAAATATTCTCAGCTAAGCTAAGCCAGCTGAGCTGCTGCCATCTCAGAACACTCATTTCCCATGCCCCACCAAACACTGCCATCACAGTATGGCTTGTAATAATTCCAGCCAGGATCACACAAGTGCCAAAAACGGGGGAAAACAGCCAGGAATAACATTTCCTGGCCTCAAACATGTGAAGTCATTTGGGGGTGTGTGGCTCCAAATTAAACCCAGGGATAACCCCCTCATTCTGGAAACAACTGAAATCAAGAAGACCTTTCTCGACTCTTTACAGCTGGTAAGTCAAGTGGATAAACCCAAGAGGGGTTTTGATATTCCCTCCCAATCTCATGGTGTATCTGCCTCCAAGATGCCCAAAATCCAGGACACTGGGATGAAACACAGCTCCACAAATGGCAGAAAGTATTAAATTTCAAGCTGCTCAGGACTTCAAGCACCATAAATTTCCCCCATCTATTTCACCTTCTCTTTCAAGAAGATTTTACAGCTCGCTTTTGGCTTGGAGATTTGTTAGACATCAGATAGAAGAACACAAAGCATTTGTGTCACTGCTTAACGGGGATAGCTCCTCTTGAGAGCCACAGTATGAAAGATACCTGGCACTTCCCAAATGCAAAAGAAAATTAGGATTCATCTAAGACAAGCAATGATTAAAACAGCCTCTTGGCTTTAGTGGCTGGACTAAAAGAGCAGATGGATTTAATGAAATCATTTTTACAAACAGAGCTGAGTGGCTGGGTTTTCCTTCCCTGTCTTGTTTCTAGGAGAGCAGCGGGTTCATCTCCTTCAGCACACGGAGCTTTACCACGGATATGCTTATGAGTAACATGTGTTAGTTTTTGGTGAGTCATGGGTGTTAAATTCCATCTCAAACTGGCTCCAGCACAGGAGGCTTGAGCTGAGCTCCACACACACGGAGCACTCAGTTCTGGCACTCTCCAGGGACAGAGACCTGCTGATGATTTGTACCCAAGCAGGGCTTGAATTCGTTTGGATCACAAAGACATAGCAGTGACTTCCTTTCCCGGCTGCTTTTAAACCTGTTTAACACGCCAAAGAACAGTTCTGTTTCGTATTGCCAAACCCCTTTCAAAGCACTCCCCTTGAGACTAACTCCCCGAAATGGCAGGTAGAACACCAGCAGCAATTAGGGCTGCTCCCACATGGAGGGATTGCACAACGTGGGTTGTGCAGGATAGGCCTTGCCAGCTCCAATAAATCATGGGTGTCTTTCGTGATCTTCCCCCTAATTGGGCTCCAAACATCTCCTTCACAGACTCTCTGCAACAAATGCGCTGTGGTTCTCCCAGATAGCTCACACCACCTTCAGTTTCTGCGTGGCCCCAGATCAAGGTATTTTGGGATAAGGTCCAAAGGCTCCATGAAACATCATGGAGAAACACGTCTCTGCCAACCAACAGAGACAGAATCAGAAGAATCACTAAGGTTGGAAAAGCTCACCATGGCCCAGTACCGCTGCCTTGTTCACCACTAAACCACATCCTTGGGTGCCACATCCACAGGTTTTTCGAACACTTCCAGGACGGTGACTCCACCACTACCCTGGGAAGTTTGCTCCAAAGGTTTACAACCCTTTCATTGAATTTTTTTCCCCCTGATATCCAATCCAAACCT
>VWZF01007201.1:196558-224215 GCA_013396755.1 Sclerurus mexicanus | reverse complement strand
AGGGCTGAGGGCTGGACTCGGTGCTCGGTGGGTCCCTGCAGCCCCGGGTACTGCGTGGCTGTGGGATGCGGGCAGGGATGCGCTGCCGCTCCGCCGCGGTTCCTGGGGCTGTGCCTCCCTCTCCAGGCGGCTGCAGCGCTGCAGGCTCTTCTCGCTCCGTGCTCCCAGCAGGTCATTGTCATTGTCGTTGTCGTTGTCGTTGTCATTGCCCGGGAGGGACGGCTCCCTGTGCCGGGGGTGCCGCTGGGCACGGGCTGCGCACGGGATGCTCCCACGGGATGCGCTCCTGGAGCAGGGCCGGTGCTGTGCTGAGCCCCAGCTCAGCTGGCAGCCCGCAGGGTACCGATTCCCATTACAAGGCCGCTCAGCACCGCTGGCTGGGAGCTGGGTGGTTTTGTCCTGTGGTCCTGACAGCTATGCTGGAGTCTTCAGGATTTTACCTGGCGATGTCTCAGCCTCCTGTGTCCCCACATGGTGCAGAGCAGAGGCACAGCACCCTCCCTCGCCCTCCCGAGGTCAGGGCACGAATCCTGCCAGCTCACCCCCCCTCTGCACCAGAAATCAGAATTGCTTCTAAGTTTGCCATCCCAAAGAATTCCTCCCCATGCCAGGGATGTCCTAGATGTCCTAGTTGGAAGGGACCTCAAAGCCCACCCAGTGCCACCCCCTGCCATGGGCAGGGACACCTCCCACCAGCCCAGGTTACTCCAAGCTGCATCCAACCTGGCCTTGGACACTCCCAGGGATCCAGGGGCAGCCACAGCTTCTCTGGGCACCCTGTGCCAGGGCCTGCCCACCCTCCCAGGGGAGAATTCCTTCCCAATATCCCATCTAAACCCACTCTCAGTTTGAAGCCATCCCCCTTGTCCTATCACTGCATGCCATTGCAATTATTTGCACTAACAATACTTGTATTATTTACACTAATGCTCCTTAAGTAGCTCATTGCACTCCCTGGACCTCGCAAGGAGTTCATGTACAGAGATAATATGTATTTATTCAGTGTGTTAACTGTATTTGTACGTGTTTATTGCATTTAGGTGTGCACTTAATGTATTTATTTAACTCTATGAAAAACAAGCCAGGAGAGTTTTCAGTTTGTTTCCCTCTCCACCGACTGTAAATAAACCCAGTCTCATTAGGAACCCTGCACACAGAGCACTGCTCCCATTAGCACTGAAACTGATGCTGCCAAAATTGATATTATCTTATTCCTGCCACAGGAATCACAGGAAATTACGTTGCCTAACAAAGCAAGAAATAAATGTAGTAGGAAAAGCGTCCAGCCCTCCTGGAGTTATCACTGCAACCTGTGCAGAGCCAAAAACACCATTCTGTACAATTCCCACCGTAAGAAATGTGCAATATGCCACTTATTTTTAGGGGGTGTTTCTTACCAGTGTCAGGATGTGAGCACGGGGAGCAGGGAGCATGCACGTGCACCTCCTAATAAGCTGCATTCTGTGAGCAATGCAGGGAATAATATTCATATAAACCACCTGCTTTTAATAGTCTTTTTAGCACAAAGAAAGGAGGTTTCGTGTGCTTGAGCAGCTGATCTTTGAAAAGGATGGGAGAGGATGGCTGGGTCTCAACCGAGTTTTGCCTGAGAAGTGGAAATAGGGACCATGAAGCAAGAAATCCAGCAGCTCCAGGGAAGAGCTCAGGGAAATCAATCCCCCCTCAGCTGCCCGAGCACAGCAAATCTCTCAGCTCCCCCTTCCTTCCAAAATCCACATTGCTGCAAACACGGAGCACCTGGGGCAGCTGAACCACACAGAGCACACTGAAGTGCACGGATCAAACCCACAAACACCCCTCTTACAGACTGGGGGGGTGTGCTTACATGGGATGTCTCCCTCCTCCTGTGTTCCTCGGGCTCTTATTCCCAGAGAATTCAAGTACCTAGAGAAAGAGATGAACAGTTCAGGACTTAGTCCTCTGGCAGAAGTGTTGTGGTTTACTCTAAACAGCTCTTGCAGTTCCTGAATGCTGAAGAAAAGGGGAGCGGGGGGGGAAAGAAAAATAGGGATCATGAGGATTTTTTTATCCCAGACTAAATAAACATGCAGGATTATAGACACCGCCTGCACTGAACAGGTTTCCTGCCTTGGGCAGGGAAGCAAAGGAACGTGAAAAAACATTCTTACAGCACATGGAACAGCACAAATCCGAGCAGATTTTAGGTACAGTCTGGTTTTCAGGCATCACACACCTCTGGAGTGTTGAGCGTGGCCCCACGGCCACTTGGCTGGGCATGGAAAGAGGACTGGAACTACAGAGCCAGATGTCTGGATTTACTGCAGAAACTGTACTTCTGAAAACTTCATCCCTGCTGTGGGCATAATCAAGGGATAATTAGGACCCAGTGAAGCCTGCAACCTTTCTGCTCTGCTCTCTCTCTGCTTCCCACGAAAGGGAGAAGATAAGAGCCCACACAGCACGCAAACCCTTCTCCTTTGTTTTTGTCATCACCTTGCCGTGGTTTCCCAGTCCGGCTACAGACAAGGCTCCCTTCCACCTCCTCCGCATACCCTTCCCAGAGCACGGCGAAACAGCAGCAGATTTCTCATGCTTGTGGCTTTTATCCCAACATGATTATCAGGAGATGAGTCTCAGTAACTATTTGAAAGCATTTTCAAAGATCACTTTTAAATAAGGTTTATAAGGCCCATAAAACTCCTTTCCAAAATTCAGGCACCCAGTTATGAAAACAAGTCTGAAATAGCCTTTTATCATTATTGATGGCTTCTTCCTTTGAGTTCACAGCTCGTTTTCTGACCTCTCTCCCCTGCCAGGCAAGAGAACCCAGCCCAGCAAGAGGGACCAAATGCTGTGGGACTGAAGGGAACCACAGGAGCCAAAACCTCATCCCTGAACACATTCTTCAGGTCAGTGGGGCATCACCACATCCCAGGCAATACACCCATCCTTTCTGTTGGGTTTACCAGCTCCACTCAGTGATGGAACATCCGTGCTGGTGATTAAACAAGCGGTATCAGAAGGTGCCCAGGACTGGAGACTCTCAACATCCAACCCCAAGGGCTGCAGCAGATCCCGAGCTTTTGGAGCACAGAGGCATCCCAGAGCAGAGCTGGGAGCCAGCAGATTGCCTCACTTTACCCTGCCCTCTCCAGCAACCCTCTCAGCTATTCCAGGCTCTTAGGATGGCTCACACAGTGTTTAAACATTTGGCTGTGTCCTCCGGATAATTATAATGAGCTACAGCCTCCCAAAAACCCCCAGAAAATGTGATTTGACTCACGCTGACTTATCTGACTACAGCACTCCTCCTCTCTCCTGGGAATACTTACAAGAAGCAGGGGACTTCTTGCCAAAACAGGGGTAAAAAAGGAAAAAACCAGCCAGTTGTCCCTGTTGTTTCACCTTTCCATCCACCTGCCTACCTGACACCCACAGCCTGGGGAAAGCCCCTCCAGGCCACAACCCTGCACCTGCAGCAACACATCAGCCACGTATCACCAATTAATTAGGGGAAAAATCCTTCGGGGCTTGAAAATACTGAATGTAAAGTGACTATAAATGTCAATTATTGGCCTTTTATAAGCCTGAGCTCTCTGTGCCCCAAGGTGCTTCTCCAAGAGCCGCAGCTCTGGTCGATCAGTTCACAGGGCAGGGAGGGTACACGGTCACTTTGTCCCCTGTGCTTTTCTTTGGGGCAGGGCTGGATTTTCACTGGGGTTTGCTGGAGATGTCTGCTCCATCTGACAGCTCCAGGGATGGGGTTGCCTCTCTCCCCTCGGCACGGATGCTCAGAGCTGGGCAGTGGCCGCCAGCCTTGGGGCTCAGCCCCTGCAAGGCACCAGTGTCCCCCCAACCCCAAGAGTTGTGCATCTTCCTCCCACCTCAGTGGAAAAATAAGCTTTAAAATTCCAGGGTGGGTGGTTGCTCTGTGGGAAATGGGGCTCTGGAGGCACAGAAACAGTGTCATCCCCCACGGGGATGTGATTCCAGGAGAGCTTTGCTCCCACCCAGGGGCGGTGGCGTGGGGAGGAGATCCACACACCAATCACCCCACTGCCATGGAGAAACCCACCAGCTGCCAGGGTGAGCTGGACTTGAGCTTTTGCTCCTTCAGCAAAACTCCATCACCGCAGCAGGAGGAGCATCACCACCAACCCATGATCTATGGAGCATGGAATGTTTTCCCAAACATCTGCGAGGCAGACAAACAACAAATTAACTTGCTGTAATTACGGCTGATAATGCGATGATTGGAGCACGACCTTTGTAAAAAGGGCACAAAAAGTCTCCCATCACTCATTCCTGGTAATAAAGCAGTCGAGCTCTTCACTACATGCAGTCCATCAAGGCTGCTCTGCCAGAGTGCTACACAAGTAGTCTTAATTAGTGTCTAGCAGGGCACGTCGTGCACGCTCCATGTGGGAGACACAGTGAAGGAAAGTTGGGGTTTAGGCCTTAAAAATTGTATTGGTGTCAGAGACAACCAGTGACTTCCATCTGGTTTGTCACCCAAGTCCGCACGGGAACAGCTGGGGCAACATTCCACAAACATCCCAGAACAAATCCAAAGGGACAAGGGGAGAGCTGCAGCTCAGGGGGGTGGGAATTACCTGTGGGAGGGAGCAGGGCGAGGTTTCACGGAGGTGGCACCGTCCATCCAGTGACCAACCCTGGGCAAACAGCTGTTCGGATCCAACAGGAAAAGCCTTTCCAGGAATTGTTTACAAGTGCCTTTGGAAAGAAAACCAAACAGATGGGACAGTGCTTAAATGTGACACAGAGCATTTCAGGAAGAGGACAGAAACCCCCTGTATTTCTCCTGTGTTTGTTACCCTCTGGAAGGTGGGCACTTGAAAAGCAAACCAGACTTTGGCTGGTGGCTCAACCCATTTCCCACCACTGCAGGAATGCCCGATTCCTGCACGTGCCCCAGCGGGAGGTGAGGAGCTCTGTGCTTTTTGCCTTGGAAAGTGTAAGGAGAACATCTGCAGATTTTAAACACTGTTTTCAATATTTCTGTTCTTTCAAACAGCTCTTTCCCGTGCAGGCTTTTCCCACCCCAGTGCCCGGGGGGTGCCTGGGAAGGGGGTCTCGGCACACGGGGGGCTCAGCGGCTGTGCCAGGAGGATGCTCCACTGCACCCCCTGATTTTGAGCATCCCGCACGCCCCAAACCACAGCATCCCCCACTGAAGCCACGGGAAGCTGCTCCCTTGGCTGCCTTTCACCACAGCAAATTCGCAGTGACAGCCCAGACCCCCAAAGCCCCTGGAGTTCAGACCCGCCGCAGGCTGCGAGGTAAAACATGACCCTTGTCAGGCCAGTTTGGCTCTCAGAGCCTGACAGCCACGGAGCTAAATGCTCGGGAGGGCTCCCCTGAGCCACCCCAGCAGGAGGAGGGCTCACACCCCCAGCACGCACGGCCAATAAACACATTTATCAGCTTAGAAAAGCAAAATGAGTCTATGAGCCTGTTCCGCTTCTTTGCCCTCCCGGAGTATTCCTCCAGATGAATAGAAGGAGGTTGAAAGCTTTTCATCTTTGCAGCTTGTTAGGAATCTAGATTTTTTTTTTTTTTTAGAGGAAAAACTACTGAAAAATAAAAATGCCGGGGTCTCTGCAGGGTTTTGTTCTAAGGCTCACTCACTCTGGGAACATCCTCACACAGCCCTTTGCTTTCCCCTGCTTTCAACTTTGTGGAACATCTCCTGAATAAGTTTGTTCATTATTATTAGGTTTCAAAATAATTTATGGAAAGAGGATTGTGGATATAATAATTTGTGGAAAGAAGGTCTGTGGTACAGAAAAGATTTCTCTGTCTGTGTTGGTGACCCAGCCTGCTTCTCAGTGAAGGACAAGGGCTGGTGGCTCATCCCCATCTTTAGGGAAATAAAGTATTGCTTGTAAAAGGCGGCAGAAAGGGAAACTTTTAATAAAGCTCAAGTTTAGTTTTTAACTCCTTTAAAGCAGCTTGTCCTTGTTTAGAATTGTCTAAACACATGGGGCATGAAAGTAACTGTGCTCATATCCATTTTGGCTGCAGGAAAGGATTCCTAAGACATTAGCCTTGTGCTGGGGATACAAAACTCCCCCACACATGGAAAAGGTTTCTTCAGCCCTTTCGGTGTGCCTGCCTTCCCAAAACTGCAGTGGGAACGCTGGACAAGCAGCTGAAGCAGCCCCAGCACCCAAGAGGTCATGCAGATTGTCTGGGGGGGTCTTTGATCTCAGCCCTATCAATAATGGATTTAGCCCATCTCTAATCCAGCAGGGAAGACTCCAGTCTGGCTCACGTGCTGCTCATAAATGCTGCACCAATTCATCCACGACTCATTGCCACACACTTCTCACACCTCTCCCTCCCTTCAGGCTCCCCCGGGCGCCACCAGGGTTGGGCACCTGGGAGTCTGGGAGGGGGATGCTGGTCCTGGGAATGCTCTGCTTCATGCAGAGCCACAACACAGACGTCTGAGCACGGGAGAGAAGCCAAGGGGCGATGGTCAAAGGGGTCTGAGCACGTGGTACCTCCCAGCAGGATTCCCAGACTCGCCCTGCCACACTCCCAGCCCAGGTGTTTGGAGCCAGTTGTCCCAAAGACATCATCCATCACTGCCAACAGCTCACGGCACACAAACCTCACCATTGCTGGTGTCCAGAGCTGCAGCTCCACAGCCGTACAACTCTCTGGGACACCATCCCACTGCTCCCCTCGGCAATGGCCGAAGAGTGCGTGTGGGCAGCCATCCAAATCAGCACCGAGCTTGTTCCTCTCTCCTGCTGCCTTCACGGAATCACAGAATCCCAGACAGGTTTGGGTGAGAAGGGACCTTAAAGCCCTTGTCATTTCACCCCTGCCATGGGCAGGGACACCTTCCACCAGCCCAGGGTGCTCCAAGCCCCATCCAGCCTGGCCTTGGACATTTCCTAGAGCTCAAAGGGTAAGTTTGGCAGGGTTAACATCTGTGTTTCCACCTTGAATTCATTCTCTGGGAGAGAAAAGGGTCTGGTCCTGCAATGACACACAAGTCCAAACCCCTCAGGAACGCCTCTGTTTAGGCAGGTTAAACCACCCACCGGTGACGTCACCAAATCAACCAAGTTCCTGAAGTTACTCAGGAGCCGAGGGGGTGAAAATTATCCCGGGCTAACCGGGGTGTTTTGGCACAACTGTAGAGCAGAGAGGGGCAGGTCCCTGCCCGGGTGAGAGGGGACACCCGTGGGGCTGCTGATGAACACCGTGGGCGCGTGCCCCACACCGCTGGGTGCCACTGCCCAGCCTCTGGTTAGGCCAGTCTTACTAAACGTCCAGCTTTACCAAAGTCTTGGAGGTTTCGGTGGTTTGGCACGGTCAGTGGTGACCTCAGCCAGGAGAGCCAGGATGGGCCAGACCTGGTGGGTTCTGCCCCAGGAGCTGCTCTGGGGAGGTCGGGATGCGTCCAGCTCCTCACACCACAACCAGGACTTTGTACGCTCAGTGCTTTTTAAAACAGGCATCTAAAAAATCCGTTTCTGCAGGAAAGATAGGCCTACATAATTATCTGCCCTCTGCACAGCCAGGCAATGTATATTAAATAGTTTGAATAGAGAATTCTGCTGTAAGTCCAGTTTTGAATTATTTTTTACATCCTGGAAAGCATAAAACCCAGAAGTGAATAGAATAACCAATCAAAGATAAAAATTCTCATCTTCTTTCTTTTAAATTGAAGTTTACCTAAGTTACACAAAAGCAGCATTTTAGCAGCACCTTTTACACTTCAAAGGGTTTCTATGCTTGTATTAAAACCTTGATCAGTGGGATTTATTATTTAACTAATTCCATTTGTGGGACTAAACCGGAGAGTCTTTCCTAGTGATTTTTTCTTCATAATATGCTTTCTGTTTGGAAGGCAGAGGAAGGGAAACCATCAGCCACCACGCTCTACAGATCACTTTATCAGCCTCAGAGCTTTGACCAAGCATGGACTCATAACACCCCGTCCTGGGAAACACAACTGAGAAAATTATTGAGCATTCCACCAACTGCAGAATGGTTTGGGTTGGAAGGGACCTTAAAGCTCAACATGAGAGAGCAAACAAGGTTATATAGTTGTCTGTAGCTTATACTAAGCTTTCTTTGAATGGATGCTTTGTTTTTGACGTAGTGGTATAAATGTGTAAACAAAATAAAACTCGAGAACTGCACAAAGCAGAACCTAACCCTGGCAAGGCAATGTAGCTCAGCTTCGTGCAATGGATCTTACTGGGCTTGCCAAGGCTATTGTTCACCTTAACATGACCTGCTAACCCACTTCCTCAAGCAGGTTGTCCAAAACCTCCAGGGGATGAAGAGCTCAGGTTCCCTGAGCCGCAAGTCACCCCTTTGCTCCTTGGACACAATTTGGCTCCCCCTGTAGTGGTGCAGAATGGTTTGGGTTGTGGTGAAACACCAACATTTGGTTGCTCCCTGGGTCGGATTTTAGCTCTTGGGAAAGTGTCTTCAGGCAGGATTTGCCCTTGGAAAGGTGGTGCACGTGCAGAAGTCCTTCCCAACACCCCCCAGGAGGTGGCTGGCACTCCTTCCCTGAGTCATGAACAAATGTTTCCCTTGTCCTTGAGATCTTTCCATTAAATGCACCCCTGTCGCTTGTAGAAAGCAAGCTTAACCTTTCTCATAGAATTAAGAGCCAACTTATTATGTATTTTAAATTCATAATGAGATCAAAAGGGATAATGCTGAGATGACCTGGAGATCAGCCCAAGACATGCAAGATAATTGTTTCCTTAATTGTGACACCTGAATTAAATTACTTTTGCAGTCTGTGTACTCAGACGAGATGTAAAACGGGCTGTCAGAGCCCGTGGCCATTAACAGTCCCCTGGCAGCCCCTGCTGGAGCAGGGGGGCTCACCTGGGGCTCTGGGTCAGGTGGCTACAACCCTGTCTGTGCTCCTCCTACAGGCTGCACTTTCAGCTCCCAACACCTGCTCATGGCACAGCCACTGTGCCAGGGCTGCCCACCCTCCCAGCCAGGAATCCCTTCCCAATATCCCATCCAGCCCTGCCCTCTGGCAGTGGGAAGCCATTCCCTGTGTCCTGTCCCTCCAGGCCCTTGTAAAGATGTGAGACTCCAAGTTCTCCCAGGGAGCAGCTTCGGGCACACACATTTATTGTAACATCATCTAATTTTGGTTACTTGCATTTGCAATGTCAAGATTAAAAAACATCTTTTTCCACATGATTTGAGTACTTTTTACCCCAGAGATGCCCTTGCCCACCAGCTCCTGTCCCTGGGAATTCCCCTTAAACAAGTCTCGTGACTTTGTGGAGGAGCAACTCCAGCCAAGTCTCCCTAGACCTCAACTCCTTCATTGATCTCACTGCATTATAAAGAATTTCCATAGAAACTGGAAATATTCCCTAAACCAACAGAGGCTTCCTTATTTCCCGCAATTATCTTAAGGTCTGATTTGCATTTTAAATGTCACCTGTATAAATTAAAACTGTTTACTGCTAACAGTGTCATTATTCTGAGCCACTGGCAGTAGCCAGCTACAGCCTTTCTTTGTTCCCTCCAGAAAGCTCCATGCCAAGAACATGCCCTGAAAGGCTCGCTGGGGCTGCCTCCTCCGACACAGGGGCTGGCTCCTTCTCCAGGCAGTTAAACATTCCATTTCCCCCCGACCTCACCAATTCTGGCAATGAAACTACTCCAGAACATCACCCGAGGTATATTTTGAAGCTGCTGCTGCAGATTCCGCAGCTGTTCTTCTCTCCCGAAGGGATGCCCAGGTAGCAAAAGCCTCACTGATTTCCCAGCACTGGTTTGGATTCTCCTACACTCGTGTTTTTGAAAACTTTAAGTCATTTTGAGGTTATAAATGACTCTTTTTTTCCTGTGCTAAACTCCAATGACAAACAGAGCATCTCCCCATTGTTTTAACAACAGTGAAGTCCCCCAAAGACGGGAGAGGCTGGTACTGTAGGTCCTGAGCACCTGCAAAGACCTTCTGATAATTAGCCCACAATCACAGCCCCCGGTTCTCATTATATCATTGTAACAACTTGCAACAATTTTCTTCAACTGTTACCCTGGTTTTTCCCATCTTCAGACAAATTCTGGCACTTGACCCTGACTACGCTCGGGACTAGAAACTCAAGAGGAGCTGCTAAAACCCCAGTTCCTTCCTCGGAGTTAAAAACTGAGAAGAGAAACACACTTCCCTTAAAAATTCACCAACCAAACCTTTCAATTAAAAAAACCAGCAGCAAAATTGAAGCTCCAGGGACCCTTCCCAGGAGGTCTGAGCCTCGGCATCCACCGCTGGGCTCTCGTGCATCGGAGGCGAAACATTCCCCCTCCTGTCTCCTAAAAACCGCAGCTCCATTTTCCATCTCTCTTCCAGAGGCAGCACACGCGGCTCTGGGAGCCCCACAAGGTTACCAGCTGATGTCCTTCAGCATAATTGTCCAGGAAAATTGTTATTCTAGGGAAGTTTATGAAATTATTATTTTGTTCAACTTTCCAGTTCAGCTTCGAGATCAATCTGGGTGAACTAATTTCATGTCCCTAATGATTAAATGCTTCATATTAGTATAACCCTGAGAAGGAGAGTTCAAGAAGGCTGGTTTTTTTCATTCCCTGGAATAATTAGATCTCAAGAATAATTTTGTACCTCCTTGGCTTTCTCCAAATTTGTCATTTCTCATAAAAGCTTTCCTGCCCCTCCTCTTGCCATCTATCCTAATAGGCAAAACCTGGGTGTAACTCTGCCCAGCAAAGCCGTGTGTGGATTTACAGACTAAACTGGGAGAGCAGCGAAGGGCCAGGCTGGAGCTGGAGTCACTCACAGCAGTGGCACAAAGCCAGAAATCATGGAATTTTAGTACTTCCAAGCTACAACCGTAAGTGTTTTGACACAGGAAGGTGAAACACATAAAGAAAGAACCTCTGGATTCTTCCAGCATTAAAACCTCCAAACTGCTCCTGCAAAGAATTCCCTGCAGTTTCATCACGGCAAATCCCAGTGAAATCCCTGGCCCCAGGCAGCAGGAAGGAAAGGCTGTGGCAACACTCCAAACATAAAGCAGAGCTTTGTTTTCTCCTGGAAAACCGAGCCTTGTTTTAGCCCATGTCTCCTGGAACACAGGAGGCAGCGTCCCTTCATCCAGCACAAACCTGTTCCCAGCCTGTTGGGAAAACACGAACACAGGGAAGGGTTGGATGCATCCAGACTATGAAAATTCTTCAAAATTGTGGGTTTTTCTCCAGCCCCTTTGGGACTGAGGCAGGTCTTGTCCTTGCTGGAGCCTCCAGCTGCCCCAAGCTGGGCTCCCCAGGGCTCCCAACCCCAGGGCTGGAACCAGTTCTTCATCCCCAGAGGTAATTCTTTTCCATGAAAACAGGTGTTCGGTGTCTCAGACTGGACCTTTTTAATAATAATAATAATAATACAAAATGCCTGGAACAAATTGATTTTGCTGCGCCTGAATTTATTATGCAGGAAGAGTTGTCCCTAATTAGATAATATTAGATTTCTTGGCTCACAAAAAGCAATTCAGAAGAAAGAGACTCATTATTGATGGGACAAACCATACAAAGAAACGGAGCAGGGTTTAATAACGTGGAAAAATATCAAAGGGAGAAAGGGTTTAATTCTTAATAAGTAGATCCATGGGTTTCATTAACCAGCGTTCAAGGGGTTTTTTTAGGGTCGCTGTTATTACCTAATTAATTAAAGCCTGACCAATAAGATAGATGAATCTAATGGAATCACATCTTGCATTAATAGCAATACTAATTAATCACTGAGTGAAGCATTCCTTGTGTGCTGAGGAGAAATCTTCTCGGTGCTAAGCTGGAGGGAATGCTGGAAAAGGAAGGGAAAGGGTGGGCTGAGGATGCTTTTCTTCCCCAAAATGTGGTTTTGAGGATCACGGCCGGTCCAGCTGACAGAGCCACATGTAGGATTAATTATACATTTTAACAGCATTTCTGAAGTTTTACGGGTGCCAGCCTTGCTGTGCCGCTGTGTGTTACAGCTCCACATTCCCGGGATGAGGGAAGCCATGGATAACCCAGGACTGCACGGAGACACAGGGGACCCTGTGGTACTTCAGAATCTCCTTTCACACACCAACTCCCTGAACTGCAGTGAATCTCAGGTGTGACATCACACCCCTCTCCTCACCACACCTTCCCAGCAGGGCCAGCTGCTGAGATTCCAGGCTGCTTTAAGGAGAATCGTTGGGACTGGAGGAGTCTTTGACCTTTAGAGCCTCTCTGGGCAACCTGGAGGAGGAGGAAGGTGGGGANAAAAGAAGAAAAAAAAATAAAGGAAAGAATCAAAAACCCGAGCCCAGCTCTGTTGGATGTGATGTTCTGGTTTTCCTGCCCCAAACTATGGATGAACAATCCTTCCTGTTCCCACCAGGCCCCCCGTGCACGACCCTAGCTCTGCCCTGCTGCATCCATGCACCCAGCTGCACGGATGGAAGCGAAAGGGAGGAAAGGGGAATCATTTGCCAATAAAAATTCAAGAAAGAAAATCCAGAGCTGCCACATAATTTGGTTTCTCATTAAGCAGTGTCTGCGAGCACGAGGGTATTTGATCTATTAAAAACGCTTATTTAAATACTCCTCCTGGAGTTAATTTCTCCTCCTGAAGGCCGCCTTCGCACATCCATCTCCTCTGGGACAGAGGAGGGAAAAAGCAGTATTCCTTCAAAGCAGAGCTGTGGTTCCATCTGAAGTCACGGAGAGGCAGCCGGGTGACAGGGCACGAGGCTGGCACTGCATCACACCCGGTGCTGCTGCTGACTCACGGTGCCCTCCAAGAGCCACCGACGTCGGCAGCGACTTCCTCCACCAAATGAACGTCGTAAATAATTAATAGTATGCAGATTGCCGTTATTGGAAAGCCTCTGGGCCTTAACACAGCGAGTCATTTCAATTATTCAGAAGTATTAATAAAGTAAAATAGTGTATTTTTTTAATCTGTTTTTTAAAACACCTGCCTTGAGCGTGCAAACACCAAGGGAGTGGTCCCCATGATCTCTGCTCTCCCCAGGGCCAGGGGGTCACTGGAGCTCTCCCAGTCACACCAGTTGCTCCCCATGGAGACTGAACACAGTGCTCTTCCCTCAACCCAGTAAATCCACACCTGATCACTAAGCCTGGACTGCTGGTCCCAGCTCTCCCAGTGCCATCGGAGTGTCCCCACCTGTGACTCGTGCAGGAGGGCAGGGACTGGGACATGCTGGTGCCTTTTCCCCCTTCTCAGCACTACCTAAATACAAAAAAATCCCACTTTCCAGAACCTCAGAGAGTTACTATTTTAACATCAGTCCTGCCACATCCTCCTGGAAAACGGGAGCGACCATCACTGGAATGCCAGGTTGTACTGGTGAGGCTGGAGCAGCTCTCCCAAGCTGTCTTATTCTGTGGCCAGACAAATGTAAGGCAACAGAAATCACATTGTCTAGGGGGGGAAAGAGATGCTTTTCAGTAAAATTGTTCCAATCCAGTGGTTTTATCATCAGTGTGAGTGATGGGGGACAAATGAGGCAGAAGGGGAACACAGCAGCTCCCAAAGAACACTTGTTGATCTCTTTTAGGTGAATGAAGGATACAAGTGGTGATCAGTGACAAAACAAATTCTCTCTAAAAGCAGTTTTGACCAAGAACGAAGGCAAATTTCTCCAGGAACTAGGAGAGTTGATTTTCCCACACTGGCAGAAGCACAGCCGAGACCACCCAGCTTTGCCTTCCCCACTCCTTCAGCGACCCTTTGCAGCTCCCCCAGGGAGTATGGAACTGCACTTCCCCACGCTCCACCTTCCAGACACTGCGGTTTTCCTGCTGCTGTGCCACAGCCAAAGCTCCAAACAGTGGCACGAGAGTGGTCTCTGCTGGAAGGACACCGGATCTACAGCATCGAAGCCAACTCCAAGCCCTGTGCCTGCAGCCACCACGAGCCTTTTCTGCTGTAATACCTCATTAGCCCGGTGCATTACACCCTGAAAAAGGGAGCTTTCACAAACTCTTTGAGAGCCTAGGGCTTTAAATGTTTTATCGCATAGGATCTTCCTACACTCAAATCACCCAGAAAACCAAAAATGGAAGAGTGGCTTTTTTTGAGATAATTTCTTAAGATGTGGATTTGAAGAAACTGCAACCAAAGCACTCAGTCAGTCCCACTTCAGACCAACCCTCTGAGAGCAGATAAGACAAGATATGGAAAAATAAATAGGAGCTCAGGGCAGTAGCACCACTGTAAATGTAGAGCCACAGGGAAAACATGAGAGCTGGGGTTCTTCCCCCAAAATCAGGATTTCAGCCCATTTACGCTTCAGAATCGGCACTTGGAAGTCTGAATGCAGCAAAAGTAGCATGAGGTGGGCAAAAATCTCACCTTCCAAAAGTCCAGAGGAACTTTAAAAACATTGCAAATATCCAGTCACCAGCATTCCATAGACATTCCCTTGGAACTTGGAGTTTGATCAAGACAGACACAGTAAAAGTCCTGTTGGCTCCAAGAACCTTTGAACTGGGACTACAAGCCAGGAAACAACACAAGAGAGAATGTCAATCAAAAACAAACCCGGGGGGAAAAAAGAACACAAGGAAAACAATAAAATGATGGTCAGGCAGCTGTTTGCCAACAGCACGAGCTGTTTTCCAGGGTATTTATCCATAGACCGGGAAGAGCCCAGCAAGGTTCTCGGAATTCCCACCTGCACCAAGCTGTCCACAGACTGACTGGACAAAGCAGTATCAGGAATCACAGCAGGCAGGTCAGTACCTACTCAGACTCAGGTACCAACAGCTTGATGCTCCCACAGTTCATCTCATGGCACATCAATCCCTGCTCCCAGCTGCCCCTCAAATCCTCATGGAGAGAAAGTAGAAGGGAGCAGGGGAAGAGGAGGCCTCTTGGAGTCATCCCTTGCTCTAACCAGATGAACATCCTGTACAGAGAAATCTCCTGCAAGCATCACGATAGCCTTACAAGAACTACCCTCTAAGACAAACACACATGAAAGTGGTCAAACACACTATTTTTTAATGCAGATTTGTAAAATCTAAGCCAAGTTTTGAAAATTTAGGACATTTCATGAAAGAACATTTGGTCCTCTTAAAGATTTCCTGTCCTCAATTAAATACTTCATGGATAAACAACAATTAAGCATACATGGCACTTTTAATCAGGAAAACTTGATATTGCACGATACCATGAAATACAAAAGACTGTTTCAGCAAGTCATTCCAGCAGTGTTACCAATTTTGTTTTGATAGCATTGACTTCGACAAAAGTTTTCATTTGAGTGCATAACATGTGCCCTGGTCCAGAGTAAAAACAGATCCAAGCATTTTTAACACAGAGAGAAAGAAAAGTTGGCTCCTGAAAGAACACAGAGTCTTCTACCACATAGTCAGCACAGCCCTCCTTGAGGATAAAGACCATTCCTACGGAAAGATGACTGTCACATCACCCGGCAACACAAATTCCAAAGCAATTCCTAACGGGAAGCTGACCCTGTTTGGCTGAAAGGCTGCAGTGCCTGCCTGTGCTGCTCCCATTCCACAGCCACCTTTCACTATTTCCGGCAATCACAGGGGAAAACATGATGGCACAGCAGTAGTGCAACTTCATCGTAGTCATGGAATCCTCTGAGGAAAACTCTGGAACAGGTTCTGTGCATAACACTGGGCTGGACCCCTCCCCTGGGAGCAGGTGCTTCTGAAGGCACGGAACACTGGGAGGTGATGGGAAGGGGTAACACACACATTCACAGCTGAACTGGGACTCAGGGACACAGGACAACCTGAGAGCCACCACCACACCCAGGGCACCCACCTTCCTGGCATCCTGGCACCTGCTGCTCCGTGGTTTTAAGTGGCTGGTGTGAGATGCTGCACGGGCTTCCCCACTGCCACACCTTCTCATTCCAGAGCTGGATTACAAGTCCTGGCCTGGAGCAGGATTTCAGAGCCCAGACATCTCTGTCTCTGCCTCCCGGCGTGGGCAAAGCCCTTCCCTCCCTTTATGCATCCTCCTGCACTTCCTGACCCCTGTACACACCTGAGCACTGGGTAGGAACAACACCCTGAACCTCGTCCAACACCTCTTTGAGCAGAACACTTTGAATTCATGTTTTCCTTTGAAATAGGCAAGACATTCCAATAATACATTTGTAAAGCCAATTCTACAAGAGCTGGAATTGCCAGCTGCTCAAATATCAAGGCAACACATTCTATTGCAGTGTTTGGGGAAATCTTTACATATTTCTCTCTCCCCCCACCAACCCTTCACCCCTTAAAAAACACACAATAAGACTAAGAAGACTCAATCATTAAATTTTTTTTTGCCTGAATACAAGATTCAACTATTCTGGAATAGAAGATTCAACGCTCATGCAATAGAAGATTCTACAATGAAGTCCCTGAGATACATCTGTATGTTAAAAGATTCCAACAATAACCTCTCCTGCACAAATTTCATATTTATTAGAAATGTTTTAAGTTGCAACACGTGGTTTATGAAAACCAATGTTGTAAGAAGGTGAAAATACAGACCAATTTTGTCCTCCTATTTAAGATTCAATTTAAAAAATAACCCAAAAGTAACATTCTACTACTTAAACTGTAGTCAAAAGTTAAAAATATTTAAGCAACAGGGAACCACTGGAAAAAAAAAACCTCTTATATTTAGAGTACTTGTTTTGGCCTCAGTTTTTTGTCATCCCTCAACTGCTTTCTTCCTGAAAGTTCATAGATGATATTTTTCCAGTATCTTAAAAAAAAAAAAGGAAGGGAAATCATCTCTCTTTAAGTTACTTCTTAAGCGGCTTTGGGTTCCACCAAAGGTGGTTTTGCAACCAGCTGATCAGAAATACTGTCTCCACCTTCCTGAGGAAGCTCAGCTCTCCCTGCTAGCGAGGAAAACGTAAGGCACTAACACAGTAACGCTGGCAGGAACGGGAGAGTTTGTTCTCCATGCACTGTCATCGTGGTTCTTAGCAGCAGCTCTCCTGAAAAGGCACTAAAACATGGCAAACAAGGAAACTTTGGGAACTTATGCTCAGCTGCTTGAAAAGCTGAGTGGCCTCGCAATTTCCCCCTCCCTCCCCTCATTCCCTTACAAAAAGGCACCTGGATTTGTTTTCTAACTGGTTTCCACAGCTACAGGCTCTTGCAACCCTGCAAGTTCTGTACAGCTGTAGGAGGGATATCAGACTGTACTAAGAGGTTTATACACCACCATGAGTGATCTTCTCAAGACTAAACGGAGCATTTTCATTTCAGCAAAACCCAGTGGGTTCCTACCTGAGTAGTACTTAAGGTTGTGTATTGCTAGTCAGAATAACTTTATCGTTAAACTTGGTGTAAGAAATTGCACTTTCCCATTCCTTCCCCAACCCCGAGATCATTTCAAATTAAACTGCAGACCCTTCTCTAGAGGGCCACTTGTAATACAGCTACAGAGAGGTAGCTAAGTGGCACGTGCCAATTTGCTTGCTTTTTCTTTTAAAAAATATTCAGCCTTCATTTGCAACAACATTTTTCATAGGAAGTCTTAAAACAAGAGATCTCTGTTCAGGTGGTGTGTGAGGTTACCACAGTTAAGACTGAACTCGATCTCCCTTCACGTCTAGAACTGACAACAAGCACAGGGGATACCCAGGAGACTCAGTGGATGCAGGTGAGTAGCTGAAGAGGGGAGGAAAGTTTGCGGATAAATCTCACACTGCTCCTGATGGAAGTTCCTCTGGAGAGCCCCTCAGATCAATCCCACCATTTGATCGATCTGTCTCATGTAGTTGCTCTTCAGTGGCAGCAGGTACCTCCTCTCGTCAGGAACTCTGTTACACTGGTAACAAAATGAGAATATTTTTAAGAACTGAAGTCCAAAACCAGGCAATCCTGTCCCCTCTGCAATCCTTCCAGCGGATTTCCTCCCAGTACAGAAGACTGTAGCTCTGTTTGTCCCCCCTTTCCCTCACTCTTCTCAAAGTTCCACAGCAAACCCCATAAATGAGCAGCATTTCCTCAGTGCTGGCTGCAGCTTCCAAACACACAGCACAGCTTGTTGTTCAACTGAGACCTCCTCCACTATGACAACTGTGAATGTTTAAAATAATGCTCTTTTTCTGGAGGACTGGGGAGAGGAGGAAAGGAACTATCCCAGAACCTACTAGCAGAGATTGAAAAAAACTGCTCTGTAACATGGTCTAGTGGAAGGTGGCAAGGGGGTTGACTGGATGATTTTTAAGGTCCCTTCCACCCCAAACCATTCTGTGATTCTACAATTAAACCCAGATCTATTTGGCTGGTAATTGGCACTGAGGCCATAGCTCTGTGCTCAGCTGAGGCTCAAAGCCACTCTGAGAAAGAAAAAACCTTGGTTAAAATGACCCTCTGCTCTTTCCCCCTGACAGCAACGCTGGAAAATTTTAAGGGCAAAGAAAAGGGGAAGAGAAAAATAATTGAAAATTAATTAACAAAGAAAAATATTGCTGCAGAACACTTCAGGTGGGGCAGGTTTCACCTTCAACATCATCACTCCCATGATCTCAACCCATTCACTCTGCTGCTGCCAAGTGCTTTGCACAAGGGAGCTTCTTAGATACTTAACATTTATAAAGGAGACACTGCAGAGCTCCACAGTAACGCTTCCAAATGGCCCTTTTTCTACTGCCTCGCCCTCCTCCAGCCCCCAGGCAGCAGCAGCCTGTCACTCCTTACATTAGAGCTGAAGTTGGCTGCCTTGAACTCATTGGGCTTGGCCTTGTGTGCGCCGTCCTCTTCCCCAGGGAGGATGTCTTGCCACAGCGAGTTCCGAAAACGTTCATCCACAGACACAACGTGCCCCTCAGTAGTAAACATAAACTTATTTCCAGATTTATGCACTGGATTCTCTTCATCAAACAGCTAAACGAGAGATAGGAGAGACTGGTATAGTATGTGTGTGATATCCTCCATGTCCCAGCAGCAAGTTGAAAACACACACAAAAATACGTTTTGTTGCTAAATAAGGTCAGAGCAAATGGAAATAAACAGTCTTAATGCGAGGGACTGATTTGAGCAGTTAAAATCAAAGGGGAGCGGAAGAAAAACTTCTCACACAACTTAAACTGCCCTTATTTTTCTAAGCTGCCCTGTGCAGGCAGTTCTAGGCTGGCATCCACTGTTCCTGCTCAGTCAGATTTATTTGGTTTTCTGCACTAAAGGAGACTGAGAACAGCTCAGGCAACGCCAGCCCAAATGCTTCCTCCTGTGGCGGCCAAAGCCCAGTGGGGAGAACTCAGGGGCTGCTGTGAGGCAGGACAGCTACAAGCAGCGATTCAGCTCAGAGCTGAGCAGCACCTCCCTTCACTTTGCTCCCTCTCCTTCCCAGCTTCCTCCCACAGGAGCTGCAGCTCTCCAGGCTCAGGCCGTCACACCTGGGCAGCTGCCAACCCTGAGACTGGGGTGAGGTCAAAGCGAGATGAGCACACTGATACACCCCAATAGCTAACCCCCTCCTCTCCCCAGAGCGCAGCAGTGTGCAGTTAACGATGCCCTGCCTTGAGCCCACCACAGTTCCTAGTTATTAGTTAATAACCTCCTGCCTCCTGGCTCTGCCATGTTTGTGCCCAGCACCTTGGAAGTGAAGGACATGCACGTACCAGGTACAAATATTTACACGTTTCACTGAGAAAAAAGCTCTCCATCCGATCTTCCTGCGTCTTCTCTACCACGTGATGTAACGTGGCATAGCCACACCTGCAAGATTGAGCATTACTCTGGGTTTAGTTCCCACACATCCTGGCCTCAAAGTGCTCCCCAGATACTCCTTTACTTCAGACCATTCCAATTGTCAGGGCTGCAGTTCAAATGAGGCACACTGGTTCTGGTGTTCTGATGGGTCTGTAATCACCTGAACCCCACTTAACTGCAAGGTTTGAACTGTTCAATTGTTAGTACAGATTTGTCTACAAAATTAACAAATTAATACTAACGAATAAAAATTCACTGTCTTGCCTCTGTGTCTTGCAAGAAGTTCAGATCCTCAATATTAACGTCAGGATTCACTGTTGCTGTCTCGAAATGAAAGCTGACATGCAACAGCATCTACCTTAGAGATCATCCTTCCAGTTTAGCTAAACACCATGGGGCCATGAGGTCAGAAGAGTTCTTGAAGGATCCATAGGAAAAATCCCAACTACTATTTTCACCAGTTTTTAGCAACTGATCAGAATTTTATAAGTGCCTTTCAAAATGCATTGAAGATATAAAGTTGCCACTGGACTATAATCTCATTTTCAGATGGGAAAGAAATAGTTGCCCAACACATAAATCGTAACTCGTGGCTTTCACAGAGGAGTGGGTTTTCTGGTTTACCTACATGTGGCAGACTGGATTCTATATAATATTTGCATAATAAAATGTATATATATAGCAGTGAGAGAAGACAAAGAACATTGAAGACTGACTTTGCTTTTGTATATTTTTCCAAACTCTGCAGAATATCCATTCCCACATGAAGGTAAAACGGGTTCTTTGTAGCCTAAATAAGGAAGACAGACAAGAGTTAGAGTCAGCAGTTTTGAAATCTTGTAAAAATAACACTTACAACAAAGGCCTCGTGGTGCCAGAGTCTCGTGTATCACAGCAAACTTATCTTTACAGGAACATGGATTACTCTGTGCAAGCTTCTCATATTTGCTCTAGTGCAAATCCTAGTAAAACTTATAGTAAATCCAAACTCCTTGATAACTTTCTGGTAGCCAGACAGTTATTTTAGTTTACTGTATCTTCTGCCAGCTGCAGATTGTGCCTGGACAATATTGCAGGGAAAGCTATTACATTTACTTCAACAATTTTGATTAAAAAGTCACAGTCTCTGCCCTGTAAAACTCTGCCAGCAGTTTTTTGAACAGGTTGTTCAGCCTCATTTTTGCCTGTCTTATAAAAAAGGCTATTTTTGAAGCAACCACCACAGCAACCACATTGCACAACCACCTGGTGCCTGAACAGAGACCTCCACGTAACAACAGGAAGATCCAGAGGCACCAAATTTCACCTGGCCAGAGGTTAAGGGTGGAAAAAGTGACTTTGTGAGCAAAACCATTTTTGCCAAAACATGATTTGTAATCTCAGAGGAGTCAAAACACCTGATACAGAAGATATGTGGATTCCACCAGCTCCGGCCTCAGGGGGTAGAAGGGAACGTCGGGCGCCTGCAGCTGCCAGTTGTACCTTTCTGGGAGAGCTCCATAACGTTTCCAGATGGCATAATAAAAAGCATGGAGACAAATAGCATCTTCCACATCTCCTATCAACACCTGGGCACAACAACAGCCACAAACATGTCTGTTAAAAGCTGCAAGCCAGCAAGTTGCTCTCTGCTCCGTAGGAGAACGTGGCACAGAATAAGATACTCCTCTCATAAGAGACAAAACAAACCCAAGCCAAAAAATAGCACTGATGTATTCCTTTGCAGAAAAAGCCTTAGCAGAGCTCAGCACAGAATACAAATGCTGAGGTCAAATGAGAAAAGTTTAAAGCATCCCAAATCTAGCAGAGAACAGGCCAGGCCTGCCCACATTGTTATGCTAATGCAGAGGCTGAACTGAGGCTTATCAGAGCAGCCAGATGCAAACCCACAGGTGGAAGCTCAGCTCAGAACTGCTCAGGCTCCCTCCCAGCCCAGGATTAGAATCAGCCTCTCTGACATCCCTCGCCTCGGTGTTTAACAGAGTGGAAGTTTACCTGCAGTCCTGGAAAAAAGGCTTGCAGAGAGTCAATCCAGGTGTTCATGAGCTGCCCCGTGTACATGTTCACGTTCACATACAGGGGAGGGTCACCCTCCCCTTCGTTGCAGGCCTCTCGACTGCCAAGGACAGAAGAACAGGTAAATCCTCTCTGTTCTAGAAGAACACAATGCATGTTCCATTTCCCCAGCAAAGACAAGGAGCCACAGACATACAGTGCTGGGCTCAGAGCCATTTTGAAAAGAACCAAAACATCAGTCATGCCCTCAGAAAAATTGATTCATAAAGGTGTGCACATCAAAACCTAAAATTTTGTCTGAAGAATCTCTATCAAAAAGTCATGCTAGGTAAGATCAGGACTTAAGAAGAGCCAAACCAGCCAATTTAACACACTTTGCAGTGCCACAGCCTTCTCTCAATCTAACATTTAAAAACTGGGACAGGAACCAGTTTGGCTCCTCTGCACCCACAACGCAGCACAGACCAGCTGAGTAAGGAGTAAAGAGAGCATTAAAATTTATTTCCACAGTGACTACCATGGAAATAAGATTTTCTTTTTTAAAGGAAAAAGGAGAACACAGATTTTTTAGGGCATGACACAAAGCATTATATCCAGTCTCTCACATCCTGCTGGAGTGTTCATTGCTTAAGGAACTGATGGTCATATAAATCACATACCCTCTTCTTAAGTGGTTCTGGATGTTCCGATAAGCATCATTGAACATCTCCAAGTCTTCCTTTTCTCCAAAGAGGATGTAGGACTTCAGCAGGTACTCATAGAATGAGTCTGACCCTGCTCCCAAGCCACTCTGCTTTCCAACCCAATGACCGGTTTGGATATTCACAACATTTCCTTTCAGAACAGACAAAAAGTTTAGCCTGAAGTTGTCAAGCAGCTCAGAGAAAGATCATCAAGAGTCAAGACCTAGAAATATTACACATTCAGAAAGTCTTAAGGAGGAAGCATCAAAGATTAGCATCAAATAAATGAAGTGTTACAGTGGAATCATCCAAGGAACATCCACACACATGCAGTTGTAAGTACTTTAAGTCATCTGCCAATCCAAATTACATTAATGGGGATAGAAATCAGGACCTTTAGTTTCATTTCAAATTTGTCTCTGAAAACCTGTGTCCTAAGCATTCATTCAAAGACTCCATTTTTCTTACAGAATCGCAGAGTCATTTGGTCTACACAGACCACAAGCACACAAGGAGAATGTGACTGAAGAGCTACAGAGGAAGCAGACGGACAGTGTATGGTATGCAAGAAACCTGCAGCCAGATGGCACAAGACTGAGGCAGGTTAAACATGGAGCCAGTCAATACAGCATCACCTCAGGATTACCTAACAGTCCAGTGTTATTGCTCCTGAGGCTCCAGAGGGCCTTGACAGCTCTCCTGGCCACCCATTCAAACGTGGAATCACCAAGCAGCCTGCTGAGGATCCCAAACTCCACCAGCAAGGAACCAGCTCCTGCTGTGCACGTCTCATTGTGGCTGTCTGGAGGAACCCCCTTCTTCAGGTTCACCTGTGGACAGGTAGAGAGTGCTAAAGGGAGAAGGTAGGCTGGACCTCCTGCAGCTGTGCTCACATCTGTTCTCTCAGATTTACTACAAAGCCTTCTTATTAGTTTGTGCATAATATGTAGCACGCAATGTGTACAGGGATAAAAAGGCAACACATTGGTGCCTGGTGAAAAAGGTTTCCTGTAGAATTCCTGAAATTCATCTTCCCACTTTATAACATCATGCTCAAGATGGGAAATCCTAATCTTCCTACCCTTATACTTGCTAATTCTTCCAAATTTCAGTTCACATTTTTATTCTTCCCACTAAACAATCAGGTTTTTCCCAGGGTGGTACAAGCACTGCTGCCCCTCAGCACATGCTCTTGAAACCCAGAGCTTCCTCAGTGAATGCTCCTCCACTTTTCCACAGAACACAATGCTGAAGGGAAGTTACACCACCCTCATCTGCTTTACCAGACTCTGAAGAGAAGTGAAAATTCATGTTTCTACAGCCTGACAGGTCTGGAGGAAAAGCACTGCTGCTGTCCCCAGAAATTAGAAGCAGCCAGGCAAGTGCTAATTACAGTTTTACAGTTTAGAGTTGTTCCAGCAGAACTGACATCTGCCAGTAGAACTTGCCAGCTGCCTCTGCTTGAAACAAGAGTATGCAGTATCCAAGAATAATACAGTATTGAGTATTCACTGAGTAATATTCAATAAAATTTTATCACAATTATCTTAGTACCAAGTCATCAATAAAGTCACTTCCCTCAGCTCTTTGTCCTTACAGTATTTCCTTTGAACTTTTTTATGACAGTATTGTTTGTTGCTGTGTGACACAGGGAACGTTCCAGCCAAACAGCAAAGAAACAAATGATCCCTGACCCAGAGGGAACAACAAACACAGAGTGAAAAATCAGCCTCAAGGAAACATTTACTACCCACAAGGAGTAACTTAAGTATTCCCAATGTCACCAAAACTTAGTGCAGTTTCCCCTCAGCATTTTCAAGTAACTTCGAGCAGGTTCAACACCCCGAGTGCACAGAAGGAGGCACAAAATTCAAGTGGTAGGACAGCTGTATGAGTCCTCTGAGGTAATTTCCCTCCAGTGCTGCCTCACCCGAGGATATGGGATGCCAGTTTTGGTGTTCTCGAAGGCGGGGAGCAGCCTCACGGCGAGGTCATGAGCCAAGTGCAACAGCTCGTTGTCGTAGTCCTTAATGGTCATGTCACCAAAAGGCTGCTTGCTGTCTGTAATTATGATGTGGGCAGACAGCAGGCTCCCCAAAACCCTGTGGGAAAGGGAAAAGTCAGTGTTTCAGTGTGATCTGAGTCTAGTTACTGGTTTTTCTGCCACCACTAGTGAAAACATTTAGAAGTCATGCTGCTTGTCAGCCACACTATTCCAAACCCCGCTTCTGCAAAATTTACCTAACCCAGCAGTTCCTTATAACAACATACCCTGGCCCTGCAAATGGCAAGAAGGTTGTTATATAAAGCTGGTATTCAGAAAAGAAGAAATCCTAGCCGAAATAAACAGTCTAAGACACTCAGAAAACGAAACCATCTAAAATCAGCCAGTATCTAAATCCATTTCCAAGGCAGACAGGCCTGTTTTTCATCTAAAACAAAAGCGAAAGTGAGAAGCCCATAAAAGGAAACCAAGCCATGGAAAACCTATGGCAGGGCTGTTTGTTGTGCACAGATCTGAGTCTTTGCTGCAAGAGCAACAACAAAAAAGCAGGGTCTGCAAGCCAAGCACAGGTGAGACAACCACTGTCCCACTGCTTCAGGTCACAAGTGACTCAGTAGAATTATTCTCATTAGAGAAGGACAGAATATTTTCATAAGATGTTAAGAAACAATCTACAGGATGAACAATGATGGAATAAGACCTACCAAAGACATCCTCATCAATGATTTCACTTTGAATTACACACACCAAGCCTTTAACCGTGTTACTGTTTTAAAGAGAGAAACTTAGCATGATGTACCTGATTGTTGCCTCGAAAACTTGGACTGTTGAGTCTTTATCAAATGAAACTGTGTCAATCACCAACTTCACTGCCTTCTGGAATTCCGAGGAGTTTCCCATTACCTTTTACAGAAAAACAAAGCTGTTTTGTCCAACTGTTGCTTCAGAAGAGGGACGGGGAAGAGAATGGCAAGTTTACACCTTAGACCAACAGTCAGATTTAGCAAACTGAGTGTTCAAACTGCCTGAACTATCATTTTAAGAGTTAAGTTTAGCTTAAAAGGTAACACAGCTGGCAGAACAATGAAGTCTCAGTTGATGTTTATTTGACCTAAGGTGAATCCAACCTTTCAGGCTTCTGAGCCAGCACTGTACATCCAGGAGCTCACTCATGCCAGTTTTTTACAGGTATAACTCAGCAATTGCTTTTCAGTACATCCAGAGACAGATGTAAGTTTAGCCTGAGCTTCAAGAAAGCAGGAATGTGGAAGGAAAACACAGGTTCCTGCTTGGCTAAGTTCCTGAAAAGCCTGGGTGTACAGGGACCAAAAGCACCATGTGCCAGCTCTCCCCATTACCCAGACCCAGTGGGAAAGCATCAAATGCTTGATAAGAGCAGACAAAGAGCAAAACAGGCTTCCTGCATGCAGAAGCTTCTGAAACACAAAAAACTCTAGGAACCATAAGTTTTATATTTGAGAAAAAATGTTCTGCAGTGCCCCAAAAGGACACTGGGAACTGGTGAGTGGAGACAGGAAGGCAGTTCAGACAGCACACCCAGCAGCCATGTAGCACAGATCCCAAAATGTTGTTTCAGTTAAAGCCAATGTTTCCTCACTTCTGCTTTCAGTTCTGCTCAGCACTGCCGTGTTCAGGCAGCCAAGAGCTCTGAGAGTTCCCCACCACTGCTGCCATCCCAGAGTAGCAGCAGGCAGGGTTTGACAACCCAAAGCACATGTACCACCCTCTGCACCAGAGGAGAGACACACACACTGTGTGGATCCAGCACATCAGTGAGCCCTCACACTCCAGAAGGCTCAAAACCTGCCCTGGTTGCAAAAATGAGACTAATGAAACCTAAATATGCATAAAAAGTTTAAGGAGGGGGCTCTTCCTCATGACACCACACCACTGGCACTACTGACAAACTGAGCTTTTCTCACATTATCTTCTAATTTTATCAGAAATGCAGGTGAGAAGCAGCCTTACAGGTTTTCCCCTTTCTTTCACCACTCTTCACACAGTAAGGCCTCCTCTCCAAGTAAGGCCTCCTCTCCAAGCAAAACAACCAGAGCTTTTCCAGTCACCCTGAACAAGACAAACTCTCCTCCCGATGCACTTCTCAGCAACTCACATCTGTCCCCGTCCAAACCCACCCTTCCTGAGCCCCAGAGCGATGGCAGAGAGATCTCACCCGAGCCTTGGGGAACAGCTCCAAAATTTCCTGTCTCTGCTGCAAATCTCTGTTGACACATCTCCAACTACTCTTTCTTATCCATGGGTGACACTGCTGGCTCACGATCCAGCTGTTTGCTGCCACACACCCGGCACCCGCCGGCCAAGCTGGGTGAGTACCCGCAGCGCACAGAGGTCCCAGGGGTGTCCCTGGCACCCCTCCCAGCCCAGGGACTCACCGCCAGCGTGTCCAACGCGTCGATCAGCGTCAGCGAGTAGTTCCCCAGCACATCGTTGATGTTGAGGTTGGAGCTGGAAGAGCAGAATCACAGTCATTAGGGTTGGAAGGGACCTCTGGAGATCACCCGGTCCAAGCCCCCTGCCAGGGCAGGGCCACCTGGAGCAGGTGACACGGGCGGGTTTGGAATGTCTCCAGAGCAGGAGACTCCACACCCCCCTGGGCAGCTGTTCAGGCTCTGCCACCTCCACGGAAAGAAGGTCATGCCAGTCCCTGAAGGGAGCCCACAGGAAAGGCACAGAGGGGCTTTTTACAAGAGCCTGGAGCGGCAGGACAGGGGATGGAGTCACGCTGACAGCAGGTTTGGATCGGAGAGCAGCAGCAGGTTCTCCCCTGCGAGGGAGGGCAGGCCCTGGCACAGGCTGCCCACAGAAGCTCCGGGGCACTGAACACGTAAAAATACAGCTGGCACACGGAATAAATACTTATTCTCTCTACACACGGACTTCCTTTGACGTCCAAAGAGTGCGGTCAGCCGCTCAAGGAGAATTAGCGCAAATCATACAAATGTTATTAGTGCAGTGACTACAAGGGCGGGCAGTGCCAGGGCAAGCAGGGATGGCTCCTAACCCGGACTGGGGCGGGATGCGGGAGGGTGGCAGGCCTGGCACAGGGTGCCCGTCCCCGGGAGCACCCGGGGTGTCCCCGCGCGGCCCTCACGGCGCCCCCCGGCCCCGCCGCCCCGGGTCGCTCACGGGTCTCCGCGGTCGGGCCCGCGGCCGCGGCAGTGCAGCGGGTCCAGCTCGTCGCGGGGGAAG
>VWZF01007201.1:179191-196533 GCA_013396755.1 Sclerurus mexicanus | reverse complement strand
AGGGCCCGGGGGGGGGGCGGTGACAGCGGCCGGGCGCGAGCCCAGGTGTGCCCAGGTGTGCCCAGGTGAGGGGATCTCTGAGATGGCACTCACCGCTGACTCTAAAAACTCCTCGCTGCTGCAAACACTGACGTCTCCACCCCCCAAAGCAACACAATCACGCACAACTCACCAGTTCACTGACACTCTCGCCGAGTTTACGTTTAAATTTCACACACCACAACTTTATCTTTCTCTACTCACATATTTGCTTTGTTTAAGTAATATGGTTTAGGAACTTGAACCCAGTGGGTCTTTTCAGAGAGAAACACAAACGAGACCAACAATTCTTCCAGCACCTAAAGCGAAAAGAACCAGAAATGGGAATTTCACAGACTGACCTCTCCGAGTCACCCCCACAGAGCACAAGGCATGTGGTCACTCCCCCAAGTTAAAGCCACAAAATGTTTCCCACAATTAGCAAATGAGGCTTCTTAGATATTTCTAATAAAAGCAGCTGTCCTACTACAGATGAATATGCAAAAAAAAAAAAATGGTTTTCAACAACACTTTATTGAAGCACTTCAAAATTATCACAATGATAGATGTTGCCTTTAACAGAATAAAACCTGTCATGTCATAATTAAAAGGCACTAATCCTGGCACAAAAGTCTACTTACCCACCTTCCACTGTGAGGGAGATAAAAACATCAAGTATTTCACTTCTCCTTTTAAAGAGTATGTGCAAACCTGCTCCGAGTGCCATTCTGTGTTTGTCACTTGAGTGACACGTAGGAGAAACCCCAATGTTTCACCAAGACACACTCTAACATACAGCATCTGTAGCCCTACAGCAACAGAGCTCTCACTGAAGGTTCATGATCTAGTGACACAAGTCGTTCTACACTCATTTTTGGGGATAAAAGCCCTGAAGCCCTGTCGGGCACTCACACCTTACTTCTTTAACACAATTCACTGCTTCACTGGCCGTGCCATCTAAGAAATATAGATTAAATAACCTGATTTACACTCCCTTTTTGCAGTCACACTCTAGTCAGGGTCAGTGCAAGGGCAGGGCAGTGGGGAGCAGTGCTGGGCATGCTGCTGGAGGAAGCACAGTTCTTGCACAAAGCAAACCATGACATGCCATTGCACAGCCACAGCAAGGACAAAATGAAACCTCAGGAAAGCTAAAAGCTTGATAATCCAGCTAAGCCATACTTCAGGTTATTACAGATCCCTGCACAACAACATTCCTCTATTAAACAGACTGTTTAAGGCATTTTCTTTGGCCTTTCTTCTACCAGAAAGTGAAGATTATGCAGTTTGATATGTCAGCATCCAAAAAGGACCATCTTTCCAACCTGTTTCCATCAAGATGCAAAGAGGAAACATAAATCATTCGAGAAACTAGACCATTAGTTCTGTGGATCATGAAACAGCTCCACATTTGTGCCTCACTCCTGTTGCCAAGTGGTGGGACAGAATTGCTGTGCAGCTGCTCAGACCCTCAGCTGTACTCGGGGGATGAGGAGAATTACCCTGCACTGTAATTGCACTTAGAGAAACCACCATCCACACAAAGCTGAGAGGGCATGAACACTCCAAGGAAGCCTTCCACACAGCCTGGAGCTGTGGGTGAAAACACAAACATTCCTAATCCAATCATTGCTGGGCCATGATCATTTGCACTGGACAAACCCAACACCAACACCAAGGACTGAGAATTGATGGCTGTTTTAAATCACCAGGACACCACACAATGCCGACACACCACAGGATCACAAAGGCAGGACTGCTGTCTAACTTCACGTATGTTCACCACCAAAAGTTCTCAGTATCTGCCTTTTCACAAGATCTGCATTCCTTACTATGCCAATAGCCAAGGCCCATGTCAGATGAGAGTCTCAGGACTATGGCTGTTGATGTTAAGTACAGTCGTTTATATTACTAAAATGCATCCCCCTCAAAAGCAACTTTTGTTAAGAGAACGGGAAATTTAATCAGCCTCTTTTTACTATCCAGGCTCATGACAGAGCCTGAGACAAATAATCATCATGAGATTAGATTTCTAGAACACAGCTATAGCATCCAAGTTCAGCCACCACCACTGCTAATGCCTGTGCTGGGCTCCACACCTTTGTCAGAACAGACAAGATTTAACCTTGGCCACAACTGTGCCAGATGTGGGAGTAGTTTTGTCAGTCCAAGGCTGAAGATGTTGAGAAGAGCCTCACTACACTTCCCTTCTGCTTCAAAGGGAAGGTAGTTGGGAAGTTAATCAAGCCCTGAAACAGTGCAATCCTCTGCACTGGAATCAAACAGCCACTTCTAGGCCAGTGAGGAACCAAGGGAGAAGAGTATAAGAACAGCTGTGAAACCCAGGTGGGGGCATTTTGTGAAGTAATTTTAGAGCACACCCATCACAGGTGGCCCTTGTGGTTCTCCCTATTTACATACAGAAGTAGAAACTATTACTGAACTACCACGTCAAGCAAAGGGCTATTGGCCAGTTCATACCACAGCGGATTTATTGAAGTGATTGGTCCCGGTATCAGACCAACCACAGTAACAAGGCCTAGTGCACTAATACTGTTCTCAGATCGTGTCTAGAGGCATTTTGCTTTGACTGTGAACTCCAGGGAGCTGGTTTTGGATGCGAGAAACTCCCAAGGAAATACACACATAACCTTTTACAACAGTTCACCAGTCCTTCCCATCAGCTGAGTTACACAAGAAGGATGCTAAAAAAACCTGCATTCAGGCCTAAAAACTAACCTGTTCCAGCTCAGCAACTTTGGAAGCTTCCGTGGAGGCAAGCCCTGAAACAAGACATCCAATTTGTTACCATTAATTGGAAGATGATGACATACAGTCCTATAAATTACCAGTGACCTAAGAGGCATCAGTGCAACAAAAGCCTTTGGGAAGAACAGTCAATGAAACTTCAGATTACAATCACAGCAAAGATTCTGTCCAAGACCTCAGTCAACAAAAGCCTCACTTCCCACTGTGATAAGACTCTTTCTGCTTTAATTGACAGTGAATGATCAGGCACTGCAAGATCTGACACTCGTGCTAGAAAAACAAAAGGTTTTACTCTAGGCTTGACAAGAAACAAGCTTGCAGACACATGCATTTCTCTCCTGAAAACAGAGCTCCAGAAGGCTGCTCCCTACTTCAGACCCTTCAGCTACCTAGTGCTTTTTATAAACTAAAAAAAGCACTGAATTCTGCTGAGACTGACCAGCTGAGCTTGCTCAGGTAAGCTGAGCAAGCCCCAGGCCTCAAAGGTAGTTTTATGAACATTTCACTGGAACAGTTGAACCACAGACCCTAAATCAGCTCAGGTATTTACCAATCCTTCTTCCCACACTGTAATCTCTGGGAGAGGAGACACACATCCCATCTATTTCCATGAGTTCAGCCACATCAACTCAAGTCAGTCAGTTAAGTGTCAATACAACCCTTAAAACATAAGTTTATTGAATAAAGCTGAAGAGCAGTAAACCAACATATGCATCCACCTAAATAAAAAAATTCACGTATTTACAAAGTTCAGTAATTGTATAAGTTGTTCACATGCAGAGAGTAATGCACAGGTTAACAATTGGTAGTGTTTGGATGCCATAAACGCTGAAAGCAGTGAAGTATATAAACACCAAACACATCAAGTTTAGCTATAGGCCAGTTAACTAAACAGTGACCTGGTCCCCCACAAAGATTCACACATTCTAGTTTAGGTTCCTTATTTAGGCACAAGCAAGTTTGCTAAATAAAAGTAACTGTAGCAGTTCCCAGTGAACTCAGACTACAGTAGCAAGTTAATTTACCCTCTCCTCTACAGCACCAGAGTATGAATGAATTGAAATCATGCTTCAGAGAACTGAAAGGGGACAAAAAGTTAAAATGCAACTTCAGACTGAGCGCAGGCAGCTTGTAGTGTCTGTGCGACAGTGCCAGAGGTGGTACAGAACAGTAAGGCCATGGCAGTCTGCATTAAAACTGGCTTGTCACAGCTGACAGGGACTGAACGTGTTCCCAACCAAAGACTCCCACGGGATGCAAACCACATTGAGGTGAGGAATCACACACAGTGTGAGGCAACACAAGCAGGTGTACCATGGATTTGCACACACGAGTAAAGCTACACTGACATTACTGTATGAATAAACCAGTCTTAACAAGTCTGTCCCTTTAAATAGGCTGAAGTCATTGAGAAAGTAAAGCTACAAAAACGTTACAATCTTGAGTTTATACACACTTCCCTAAGCTGCAGGAGCTAGTCAGGAAACAGGATCATTGGCTCTCTTGTGCTTTGACACAGTAGAACATTTCCTCTTGCATCTTACAGGCTTTGCACATGGTTACATCGAAAAGCAGGCAGGTCTAGAGTTGTCACAATAGCCCAGGTATTCCATAGCACCAGGTGAAACTGTGCCCAGCCATTCCATGAGCAGGAGAGACACTACACAATTACACAGAGATTGTGCTAAAGGTCAACAACCGCCTCGATACAAGAACATCAGTAATTTGGGTGTCATGCAGCTGCTCACAATGCATGTTCTGGTTTCAGACAGAGACCACGAGTATCTGTAGATAGAAGAATGTATTTGAACAAAGCCTGATGTTCCTAGCAATTTGTTTTCATGCTGGAATACTCCAATTTTTGAAAGTCTGACAGAACAGTCCATTCCCATCCCCCACATAAATGTTAAACAGAAGCAACAGAATGATTTTAAAAAATGATTCTTTCCTAATTCATCATGAGAGTTTTCTTTTTCAAGTGACAGGATCTCAGCTGTAGATTAGTGATGCTGATCTATGCCTTGTGCTCCCCTCTGCAAACAGTTTCCATTCCTCTGCTTACATACACACATCACATGCATTTGTGAGATAAATCAGTATCCCACAACTCACGCTTAAATGTTTTCTAACTACTGTATGTGGCATCTTACAGAATCTTAATGCTGTCAAGCATCAGCATCTTCAAGCCACTAAACACTAGAAATAAAACACTTGCTGAAAATCATATAAAAACCTGGCCCTGAAAAACCAGAACAGAGTGTACCATCATAGTTAACATGGTAGAGATATTTTTTTAAAAAGCCCCCCCACAACCCTCCCACCACAGATGGTTGTAAAATAAATATTTGTGCTGACTTTATCATGACAACTCTAGTTGTTTTGTGACAGAATAGGAATACAAGTCTTCAGCAGTGCACATGAGAAATGAACCGTGAAAAGGCAGATTCTTGATACAGGATTTTTGGGTAGTATCTCATTATGGAGGGAAGTGGACAATTGAGATTATGGCCAACTGGTACTGGAGATTCCAGGAAGACTTCAGCTTCTTCTAGATTTTGAATGCTGAATAAGCCACTGAAGCGTGATATCTACAGAGAGAGAGAAGAGAAGTGTTCAAGTGCTTGTACTTGTGTAACTGGCGTGGCTTTGGTACAGGAGTATCCAAGCCCTTCTCTAGAGGATGGTCCAAGGCAGAACAACTGAATAATTTTTTTGAATGCTTGCTGTCTGTGATTTGGTCCTGTAGCTGCCCAGCATCCTTTAAGTTACAAATAGTTATTGCCCCAGAAATCCTGGTTCCTCAGTCATTTGCACCACTAGGAGAAAGACATCCCTTACTCTGACACTTCAGGATGGCTCCAACAATTCATTTTAGATCAGTATTGCTCTATTTAGCCAGTCTGCAGCTCCTCACCTGATGAGAGCAAAGTTAGTTCAGCCCTGTGGGTGTGAGGCATCAAGCCCCTCCATGCCTCAAAGAGTCTCCTGAGGAAGGGAGAGCCACTGGCACCACAGCAGCCTGATGCTTCCAGCGGCTCCTTCCCCAGAGCTTCAGTGATGCTCAGCTGTGCTGAGCCTTGTGTGGGATATCATAGAAGGGAGTATCTGCTTCTATCCACCGTGTTTGAACCTTTAACTGATGGTGACAGAGGCTTCTGGGAGGAGAAGCCAGAATTGTTCCACAAGCTACTCACTTTCCCTGGAAAGAAGCTGAATCATTAACACAAAGCAGTCCTGGTATCCTGTAGAGCTTCTCCTGGGAGCATCTCCCTCAAGTTTCCTCACCAGCAAACTACTGTCAGCCTGGCAGTGCTCCAGTGTTAATCCCCATGGCAGCCAGAGGAGGCATCAGGAGAAGGATGGCAAGTGCTGTTAAATGCTGTGTTTTCACTCAGTTTACTTACAAAACTACTGCCAAATACCAGATCTTACCCAGTACATGGTTTCTGCCTTTGAACTCCAGAAGTTCTAAAGCATTTGATGTCAGTGCCAGACAGATGCACTGTTTGGCTGCAGGGAGCAGTGGTTAGCAGATGCCACAGCACAAATGCTCTGATAAGACCGTAAGAAAAGATGATTATTTCAAGGGAATGACTTGAGGAAAAACTTGCTGCCAGTACTTGCTATCCTCCCCAAGTGAGGCAGAGGTGAGGGCACCTGATAAAGTATGAAATCATTTAGGCCAACCTAATAGTGAGACTGGTCAGCTACTTGCTGCAAACTAACTAAAGAAAGGAGCACATTTCACAGGCACTGACATACCTTTTGGTATCTACAACCCCACAACTTTAATACCAGTCAGGCTTCCTCACTGCCATCAGGAGTTATGCTGAGTTTACCCAGTGCACTCACACATTGCTCTTTTATTTCCTGAAGCCAGGAACCTTGTGTTTAAGAAGTTACAACTCTCCAATCCATCCTCTGACAGCTCTTCATAATGCTCAGCATTTTGGGTTAATAGTTACCTATATTATCTTTCTCTTTGCAAGAAATTGAGTAGCAGCAGATTTCTCTGTCCTGAATAGCAGCGAGGTTCCTAGGAAAGAGAGAATATTTCAGCATAAATGGCTCTTACACAGGGACTCTTACCAAGCATCTAAATGCTCCCCCTCACCTTCTCCACATAACTTGTTCCTGTACAATGTTGTTACCTCCTCTTGCTGGGTTTTCTGCTTTTACATGCAAGCTTCCTGATCTAATAACAACCCTATGTACATGAAGTTATTGAGTTAAATAAGTCCTTCTTTGGAAGGGTTACTTACATCTTTTCAATTAGCTGTTTCTCATCCAAAGCATTGGGAAGGTCTCTCTTATTTCCAAGTACTAGAACCTGAAATCCAGAGAATAAAATGGTTGCAGTTTTGTTTAAAAGAACCAAATAACAGACAAAAAAACTGAATCAAACCCACAAAACCAACACACTTTAAAGAAGTCTCAAAAACAGTCTGCACTCCCCTATTAAACGTAACACAATGAGATAGTCACTACTAAACCAGAGCAAGAAGGCAGACTAACCTATTCACAGGGAATGAGGGGGTACAAATAAACTGTTCTGTGCAAAGAACAAGTACAAAAACACATCAGCTGATAACACTGACAACAATCCCAGCAGACTTTCATCTGAGATTCCCCAAACTTACTCTACACTTCTGGATTAGACTCTGGTTAACCTTTAGACAAGAGCACCAACTCATACTGTGGAATCCTCTAAACTACTGTTTTGATTTTCTTTGGTTTGGTTTGTGGGCTGAGCAAAATACGATCACTAAAAGATTGACTGAGGTCAACAATTTGAGTTAAGGCACGAGGGGCAGGTATTGTTCATGCCTACACTGACCAGTAAGGTTAGGCCTTACAATTAAGAGGTCAAGGCAGACTTCAGAGTTGCTGAAGTTATGCACATTCCTCAAACACTTAATACTGTTTAAAGTGCTATTACTTACTGGGATTCCTTGTAACTGTGGCTTATCTAGAAGGTTGTGCAGCTCATTTCGAGAGGCTTCTATTTTTTCACGATCTGCAGCATCTACCATGTAGCTTTAAAGAGAATTTCAGGTTAGGTCAGTGATACTCAGCTACTTCGGAAACATCAGTCCTTCTTTTACACTGCAAGTTCTAAGCACATTTAATGAGGCTTTAAGCAAAGCTAGGGCTTCTGAGCAAAGAATTTGCTTCTTTAAAAAAAAAAATCTCTAAGACTGGAGAAGAAGGAAGATCCTTTGAGTTAGACAGCACTGCCACCCAGTTCAGACAGGAAGGAGTTAGTACTCCAGATCAGAAAGATAAAAAAATAACCCACCCTGGGCCCTGAACTCAGGGGTTAAACGGGTCAGTCTGGCTGCAGTACTGTTTCAGAATTACAAGGAGAACTAGAGAGAGAAGCGTGCACTGTTCTGTTAGGAGGCTCGCAGAGAAGACAAGAGAAGCACAGCTGGAGGTGAGCAGGGGCCAAGGGAAGGCACTTACACAATAGCATTAACTCCTCTGCAATATCGCTCCCACATGCTCCGGAACCGCGGCTGCCCTCCTATATCCCAAATCTTAAGGCAAGGGGAAAAAGACAATTTAGCCATGCACTATATTTAAACATGTCAGGCAAAGATAAGACAAGAAATCAAGTTTTCCTTTTCTCCTTAACCAGCTGCTGGACCCCTCCCATGTTAAACCAGAACTAATCCCTTGTACAGCTGCTCAGAGCTCACACCCCACAGCAGGGGATGCAAACTAGAGCACCTGCACCAGATGCAAGAACACACCTGTGTTCTAAGGTTACATACTGAGGTATACAAGAAAATATGATACATTGATTGAAAACTTTGCTTTTGATGTAAACCAATACTGATGAGTGGAAAAGCAGCATCTCTGGGCTCTGAACACTCAGATTAAAGCCACACAGCCTTATCACAGGATCGCTTTAACTAGTCCATGAACCTGGAAATCACACACAGGTCCTCATTTAAGAAACTCCATAAATAAACATAAATGTCTTCTTAAGCTACTTGACAGATTTAGCTGAGCCTCTTCAGTTTTCCATATTTGTCCCAAGGCTGGAAGCACAACAGAGCAAGTATGTACATATTAAACTAGAAGCTGAAGACAATAGTCAACAATGGCAACGTACCTTTATTGTAACATTACCCTTTGTAACTTTCCTCATGTTGAAGCCCACAGTAGGAATCATATCTTCACTGAACTGACCTGACTGGAAAAAAAAGAGAAGGTTAAATTTAGTGCTTATCTGATACAGCTGGTTTACATAGTAAAATATCACAAGCTTTTTCTAACCATTTGCCTTCCAACTGAAGGCTTCACGGCCAAAAACTCCTAGATATTATATCCATGTGTACTGAAGTCAGTAATTTCTTACAAGCACTGAAATAATTTTTCAAGCCTTGGGGCAGTCAGGGAGCAAAGTTACCTAGGAGAAGTGCTTTGCACAGCTTGAGAGATGGACAGCTAGGACAGGGACAGGAAAAGAGCCATTCACCTACTTCTGCTGGAGCCAAGGTCTACATGTCAGGATCTCCCAGTTACCTGGGAGCTAGAAATATCCAGAAGATCTCCCTCTGATGCAAGCTGCTCTATGGACAGCATTTACAGTAATAAATCACTCACGGGAGGAAGCCTCCAACCCACAGGTATGGGGTAACTCCCTGAGGAATGTTAGAAGGCTGGAAAGTAGAAGGACCTGATGGATCAGCTTCCTGCCAGGCTGCGGTGCCCAACTTGTTCAACACTGGGAGAGGCAATGAATGCAGCTGGAAGAGTATTTGAGCCTGTTTCCAGCAGGCATTCAGCATCACCGCAAGCTCTGACAGAATTGCTGCAACCAGCACTGCATTAGAGAGGGTCTCCAGCGGCAGATGTTTTACTGCCTGTTACACTTTTATCTGTAGCAGCTGGAGAGCCGAGTTCCCAGCTATCTCCTGCAGCCAACCCCAGAGTCATAACAAGTGTTAGCAACACCAGATTTCTGCCCCTGCTTCCTGGGCCGTTTGGCACAAGGTGAATCAGCCACAGTGGCCATTATGATGCTCGGTACATCCATTATGTGTAATAAAACCAGTCAGTCAACCAGCTTTGGGAAAATTAGGGTTGATCCAAATGCATTCAGTTGTTTAATTAGTGTTTGATATCACAGCAAGGTCTGCGTCTCCCTGATGTTGCACAGAGAGGCCACCCTGGGTTCAAAGCCCTTTGGGATCTCTGAAGCGAACATCACATCCCAGAGTTAGGGCCCAGCTGCCACAAGCTGGAAGTACCAACTAAGCCTGACCAGGTGGCCAAGACGGGCAGTAGCTCCTGGTTTGTACCAGGAGCTGTGTGGCCAGCAGGACCAGGGCTGCACAGAGGAGCTTGGATCAGCCTTCTGCAGCATGGCTTCAGAATCCACTCTAAAGTTCTAACTCAGCAAGGTGGTGTCCATCAGCTCCTGCTCCTGCCCAAAATCCCCATGTCTGAGCTGTCCACTCCAGTCACGCGCAGCTCAGCAGCTGCTGGTTGGCTGTGCTTCCATGGCTGATGCAGCTCAGTTTGGCTCCTGGAGCCAATCTTCCCTCTGAAGGGTCACTTGCCATGGTTGCTCAAGCACCACTGCATTCCTGCCTCCACATTCCTGCCTCCACAGTCACACCCCACACCCACAGCTCCTATCCAAATGTCTCCCAAGCACTCCCTGAACCTCCATCTCTGTGCTACTGCATATTACCCCATATGTTGCCAGCTATTCCCACTCAGACACTTCCAGATTCTTCACTAGAGAGCTGTTCCTATCAATAGGAACTCCAGGAATCTCCTGGACTGTTTCCTCTCCCAGCTGCTTAAGGAGTATTTTGGTGCCTCTTCTTCCTGATTTGGTGTTTTAGAACAGATTCCCACCAGGGTCTCTGCCTTGTTGGCCTTCTCCCTGATTCTTACCCATAAACAATCTTATCATGACCATCATCAAGCTGCAGACAGTGCAAACCCTCCTGACACACAGGCCTATCCCATAGCCCATCCCTCTGAGGAGTTTATAGCCCTCCACTGCAGCATTGTACTTGTGCCAGCCATCCCACTAATTACAGCGTGCTCAGTATCAATTTCATGTTCTCTCACTGCTCTTTTAGGATACAAATTCCTTCAGACTGGAGCAGCACCTCGTTTGCCATGTGTTTAATGTAATGTTGAAGAAATTACTGTGACCCATCACAAAGAAGCTTTTGCAGAACCCTCAGGAAAGCTGCTGCACCTTATACTCCTTCCCAAGTACTCTCTACCCACGCTGCAAAAACTTGTTCTGACTTGCTTAAACCCTCCACTGCAGAGTCCTCAGTTCCACCTGAGTTTCACTGTCTGTTCTCTGCTCTGCAGAGGGACAATCCAGCACTGACATGAAATTATTGATCAACTCAGGTCTCCATTTGAAAGGCCTTCCTCTGATGTGTGGGTGTTCCTCTGCTCACAGGCAGTGTATTCAATGAAAGCTACTGGCAGTCAGTCACCTTCTCTTTTCAGACAGGTCACAAATTAGTTAAAATTATTGTAGAGGATTTAGCAAGCAGGCAGTGATCTCCTTTGATGGATTCTGCTTCTGTATTCAGCTGTCTTGGCCCAGACACAGTTCTCTAAAACCAGAATTTAGGGAGCTTTTGTTTACTACCTCTACAGAGGAAAAAAAGCCAAGAATTCAGCTGCAACTTAGAGTATTCATATGCAAAAGCTACTCACACAGCAGAACAAAAGGAATATGCCTTTATTAGTAGGCAGTTCTGTTTAGATCACTTCCTCCTAGAACAGATTACTCAGCCCTATCATCGTGTGCTCACAATATGATGCTTTCTCCTTCTAAAACAGGCACCAGCTTTAAAACACATTTGATATGCCCAGCAGTATTTTCAGCTCCTGATCAGAAAGCCTTTGGCTGTTGTCACACTCAGCAGCATTGCCCAAACACTCAGCAAGACTAGTTGCTGGCAAACCCAGCAATGTCTTGTTTTCAGCACTTGTGACCATCCCACCAGGCAGACACTGTACTCCCTGCAGGGCTCCTGGAAGAGCAGCCCTATGTCCTAGGACAGATTATGAATGAAGCCCAAGCTCTGAGGTTACACAGACCGTACAGAGCTAACACAAACTGAAGGTCAGCAAACAAACTTAACTCCAGCCCCTGTGTGGGAGATAAGGAACAGGGAGACTAAACAGACCAAATTTCAGAGGTCAAATGCACAAGGAATCCATAGGACTGGTAGTCCTTGAGGCTTCTGGTTCAAGAGATGCTCCATTTTCAATATTCAAGACTTCTAAAGAACCTAAACATGTAATTTTAGTGCAATATGAACCCATTTACCTGGATAAGTACTTCTGTCGGATAAGGAATACTCAGAGCAGCAAAACTGCTTCCAGACTGAACTAAATGCCTGCACTGTACTCCATAAATCAGTTTGGGTTCAGCTCACCTTGTATCCAGTACCAGCACTCTCACACACTGCAGCAGCGTGCCAGCTGCAGGGACAGTTCATTTCCCAGAGGAAAACTTGGGACAAGCATTTAACATGCCATCACCTGACATTCTAGCAGTGTGAAAGGGATGCAAGTTTAGTCTTTTTTGATACTTTGTTAATATTATAACAGACTGCTTACTAAACCTACTGTTTCTAGTTGTCTTGAATCAAAAACCCCAGAACAAAAAAAAACACACTCTGGCTACTTCATCTGCCTCTCCATAGCCATAAGACTCAGCTTCCAGGGAGCTATGGAATGATAGAATGGTTTGGGTTGGAAGGAACCTTTAAAACCATCTTGTTCCACTCCCTGCCATAGGAATTTCTAAACATGGACAACTTCCACTCGATCAGGTTGCTGCAAGCCCCGTCCAACCTGGCCTTGGACACCTCTTCCCACACTGTCAGCACCAAGCCCCCCAAGCAGCTTGATTTTGATTCCACAGCCTGCACAAGGACATTGTTTCTACCATCAGAAAAGGTCAGGGCAGCCTTTAGTTTGCATCTCATAAAGCCTGACATGATTCATTACTGTTATAGGACCAATTCCTTCATATAGGCTTTGTTACTACACAGCAATGATTTTTAATCTTTACTCATATTACTTTTCATCCAGCTAGAACAGATCACAAAAAGCTTAACTAACTATGAGAAAACACCAGTGGAGTATGGATTCCAGCCAGGTCACTCCCAATCCACCTGAACCAGCGTATTACATTAAACCCCACTGTTCATCCCTGAATTTCTTTCTTTGCACACTAAGAAAAAAATGCTGCATCTCTCAGGAATGTCTTCTTTCAAAAATAA
Organism: Sclerurus mexicanus; assembly: GCA_013396755.1. Classification (NCBI taxonomy): domain Eukaryota; kingdom Metazoa; phylum Chordata; class Aves; order Passeriformes; family Furnariidae; genus Sclerurus; species Sclerurus mexicanus. Next base: position 183,457 of record VWZF01007201.1, on the reverse strand, counting down.
TTTAAAAAGCAGTGTGATTTTAGCATTATATCAAGCTACCCCTACACTGAGCCTCCTCTTCAACACTCATGGCCTCAACCAAGTAGTGCATCATAGAGGGACAAATCAACCATCTGGAGTCCAGTTTCCCTCTGGAAATACTTCAGTTCCAGCTACTCATGATCATGTTCACACTAGTTTAGGAGCTTCAATCTCTGTGATCTCACAGTCCCTTGAAAGGTTTCACAACAGCACTTCCATGAATGATTGCTGCAGAAGGAAAACAGCAGTACATGAGAAGAAAACATATTTTTATTTCCCCAACCCTGACTTCCATGGAATATTTAAAAGGACATGGACCACTTATCATGTAATTACCACAGAAAAGGCATATTTCTCTCTAGAAGTCATTCGTGTAAGAGCTCATTTCATGCCTCTAACAGTTACAAAAGCATCTTTATCCAGATGCTACTACTTAGAGCTCTTCCATTTCTTACAGAGAGCTCTGCAGGAACCCAAGACCATGACAGGAAAAGTAGATTCCAATTTCAGTCACCTATGTCAGCCCACCTGGGTTACAGCAAGCAGGACCTTAAAGACAGAGCATGAGTCACCTCCTGGTAGGTTTATTAGCTAATTAAGTGATGCAATGCATTTCAAGAGACTTCTGCCATTAAGAAACACAACACTTCAAAATGTATCACTCTTCTCCCTTAGCTACTGTGTGTATGAAGTGACAACACACAGGATTTATGGCCTACCTGGGTGTCCCAGAAGGCACTAAAACATCAGCTGAACTCTCTAGAACAATCTTTTTTCACACTTTGCCAATGTGGCTTCTTTAAGTCAAAGTTACTTAAAACAGTCATGAAGCCAGAGGAAAGTCACAGTTCCCAACTGGCCAAAGGAACCTTTTGTTGAGAGGTGCTCCAGGAACTGCCTCTCTCTAGAAACAAGGCCTCATTCCAAGGCTAATTAGATATTCTAAAGTTAAAAAAAACCAAACCACACTAATTCAGGGTCTGACATAAACCCTAAAAAGGGACCTTGTCACCACAAACAGGTTGAGTTTAGCTCTTAAACCTGACAACTCTATTGGAGGATCAGACTAAAGAGCCTCAGTCTTCCAGTGCCAAACACCTGGATCGAGGATCAACCTACCAGGCTTCAAGCAAAACTTCTAAAACAAAACCAGGATATGCCACTCTTCCATGAAATACCCCTTTTTAAGTGAACAAGTGTCCATCATCCATCAGCACGGCTGCCTGAGGCCTGGGAGCAGAGTCAGCTTACTTGAGTCATCAGTTGCACCACAGGCTGAGGAGGAGCCGGGTCCCCTCTGTGCCTCCCCACACCAGCATGGCCAGCACTCCCAGCTCCACAGCCAGGCTGGGGACAGCCATGAGCTGCACAGATGCAAACAACAGGGGGATACTGCAGCCTCTGTAAACTAGGGGCACTTCCAGCACTCACAGAAGGAGCTGACAATTCCAGAGGCCATCCTGGGATGACAGGCAGTTTCTCTGAAGAAGAGCCACAGGCCATCCACATTAGGGAAATTAGGACCAGGAAGAAATGATATCCTCCCTTGTGAGCAAGTTTACTCACGCACATGGAAAACTTAGGCTTAATATCTAATTAGAGACAGTGACTAATGCAGAGCCTCAGCAAAGCAGAAGCTGCATTAGCCACATCCAGCTATAACGAGATTTCACTGCTAAGATTGGGTTTTAAACCTTCCAGTCAAACTGATCCCAGAACGGTTTGGGTTGGAAGGGACATTCAAGACCCGTCTAGTTCAACCCTCCTGCTGTGGGCAGGGACACCTTCACTAGACCAGGTCCAAGCTCCAACCTGGCCTTGGACACTCCCAGGGATGGGGCAGCCACAGCTTCTCTGGGCACCCTGTGCCAGGGCCTCACCTCCCTTACTGGGAAGAATTTGTCCCTAATACCTAATCTAACCATCCCCCATCTCTCAGTTCAAAGCCATTCCCTCTTGTCCTATCACTCCAGGCCCTTGTTTGGTCTGATTACAAACCAAGTGCTTGTTTACACTGGAGGAATAAAGGTGGTCCAAACCCACAACCGACTTAGAAGATTACTCTAGAAGTGGACTGTCTGCTTCTCATGGCCTTCCCACTTCAGCAGCAGTCAGGCCTTGTATCAAGCTTCCTGTGTAATTGGTTGACTTTCCCTCTCGTTCCATATGCCTGACATTAGAGATTTATATTGTATTAAATTCACTGTTGCCAAGACTGGTAACAGCCCTTTGTTAGACAACACAACCTTCTAAGCCATACCAAGTTCCTGATGTGCAATCCAGCTTCTAGAGCGATCCTATAGGACATCTTGCTGTGTCATTCCTTTCATTTTAGTTTTAAGGAATCCCAACAGCCTCATTCATCCAAACCATTTACTGGCCTGCAGAGAGCAGTTATTCTTTTCCAGAGCTTATTCCCAAATGCAGACTCTGAACTAAAGTCAGTCAGTCAGGGAAGCAACTACCAAGTTATCTCCACATGCCAGGGACAGCAGTAATTCTCCAAAAATCACTGATGACTGAAGTTTATGCTATTATTTTTTTAAAACCAATAATAAAAACCTGAGCAAGTCCCCTCTCTCTGTTTTTTGCAAAGAGTTCACAAATTTCCTAATTAAAAGCTTCAGAAATGTGAGTTGCTGCTTCCAAACCAAACCAGCTGCCGAGGCTGTGTCAGAACACACAACAACTTCCCTGTTTCACTGGGTTTTGCAAGGCTCTTTGAATAACACTCAGATAAATGTCTGGGTGTGATCCTAACATGTGGCTGAAACCTTGCAAGATTCAACGCCCGGCAAGGGAAGCTGAAAACTGATGTCAGCTTTATTTAGCAAAACTTTTACCACTTGAGACAGCTTATAGATGGACTAAACTGATGTGCAGCTGCTACAGTTCTGAACTCCTCCACATATCTGCAGTTTCACAGGTAACTCCCTGAACACGTGCTGCTGGTACTACACAGGGCCAAAACAGCTCTTTGTCGAGTACCATCACCATGAGGACTCCAGAGGACAAAAAACCTGCAGAGTAACCTCAGAACCCCAAGCTGCAGGAACACCCCAAGCAGTATCAGTTCAGCAGCCACAGACAGGCTGTTCAACAATTTCAGAGCTCCATGTTTAGAAATCCAAGCCCAGAGGTAGTGGCAGGGTGAAAAAGAAAAGGTTTCTGGCACTCTTGGGTTAGTCCAGCAACTTTCACATAAAAATTAGCTAGAGAAAAGTTACCTTTTGTGGGAGCAAACCCATTCCCCGTGATTATCAAGGAGTACACCAAGTGCTCACACCTGAATTATATGACACCTTGGTTACATTTTGCCAGGGTGTCTAGCAGTGTACAAGGATGATATATAATGCAAGAGAATTAAATCCCTTTCCTACCTAGTAAGTCATTCACTTGACACTTAAATAAATATATTCATACAAATACTCCATAGTGTTAAGGAGATAGCTTCAAAAAAAAACCTGAAAGACAAGCTGAAGGTCTGCTCACTCTAAGGCTGAAGACATCAGCCTCTCACTCTATGTGGTCTGGACTCAGGTCCCTCATGCTCCCTGCAAACCCAAAAAGCATCCTGGCTTCCCCCTTCAGTCTCCCTACAAAGGCTCCCAAACTCCAGCTTGTCTCCTGGAATGTTTTCCATCGCATACATCAGCACAGCAGGACACTGATGGAGTTAAATAAGCCACTTAGGCAAAGCTAGCCTTTATCTGCTTCAACAATGGAAAACCTTCGTGTAGGAGTCCCACACCCTGCCTTCACCTGCTCCAGGCACATCACCAGATCAGCAGGCCCAAGTGCAGCACTGTGCTGCTGTTAGGTTAGAGTTGTACTTCTTAAGTAAGTTATACCTTAAGAGAGAGGAGGTTATTTGATACAGACTACGGCAATCAGGATAAGCAAACATCCGAGAGGAGAACTACGAGTGGGTGACAGGTAAAACCCTTCAGGACCACTGAAACAGGGAGGAACCAGCTGAAGACACACGATGTTATCTCCACATTCGCCAAGGCAGGCCCAGCCACCCCGACACACCGAGGGAAGCGGCTGCAGGGCCGTGCCCGGGGGGTGCGATCCGTGTCCCCGGGGGTCCCATTGGCACACAAAGGGTCAGGGGGGCACAGCAGCCCCAGGGGTCAGCCAGCCCACCCCACATCCCACGGGGCACAGCACCCCCGGCTCGGCCAGCCCACCCCACGGGGCACAGCACCCCCGGCTCAGCACCCCCGGCTCGGCCGGCCCACC
>VWZF01007201.1:156697-169902 GCA_013396755.1 Sclerurus mexicanus | reverse complement strand
TTTTTTTTTTTTGCAAGGGCAGAGGAGATTTGTTCTGCTCTCAACAAAATCAGGTCTGTGTTCTCCTCTACACATAGTTTTTCATACTAAATCCCCAGTAGCCATCAGGAGCCTCTCAGTACAGGGTGATGGAGCACAGCAAGGCATTTCCCAGGCAGAGCAGTGCCAGGGCAGGAGCAGAACCCCCAGCACAGCTTCCCACAGGCCCATGGAGGGTCTCGCAGGGGTGCGAAGGGCAGAGCTGGAGCGGGTGGGTGGGCACATGGGGTGTGGGGACCCCGTTCTCTGCTGAAGAGGTTACACCTGGCACTGCAGACCCTGCAAGGCACGAGCTGTCCTGTCGGAAGCACGCTGGATGCCCTGCCTACCTCACCACTTTGGATTTAAATGCCTTTCTCACACGCTGGGCGTAGCTGCCAAGTATTATGCCTTCAGTACTTCACTCCACCTTGATTTCAAACCACTTCAGCTTGTGTTTGGGAGTGGTTTCCAAGCATTCAGCTCACCCATATCTTATCCACACTGGTTTCCTTTATGAGCTGCACCCACTACAGGTCCAGAGCTTTAAATGCAAATCCAAACAAATATGTGGTAGCGCTTCCCATTCCCACTGGACTGGCCTGGAGTGGGAGTGCAATGAGTCAGGAGTACCATAAAGGAAAGTGAAATAGATCCACCCTGAGCAGATGATAGGATCAGGACAGATTAGTAGCCTTGGATCAGATTCAAGGGTCAGCATAAATCTTTAATCTTTGCAAAGTCCTCAAGCCTCCCTCCCCTCACTGTCTCACATGCACACACACCAGGCATGACTAAACAGCTCTCTGTGGGGATGGCAGACGCTTCAGAAACTCCCGGCTGGTTTTGGTTTGCAAAATAAAACAATAAAGCTGCTCTCTGTTCTGCAAACGTGAGAACTTCCCTATGCAGGCAGATCACGACTGGATGCTGTCAGATGCTGCGCTGGCACCGGTGTCACACCACAGCTACCACTCCCACCAGTGCTGGCGCTCTGCAGACAGGCCCCTCCAGTCTGCCCTGATCCCACAGTCAGGCTGCAACACACTCAGCTGCTTAATGCATCGGGTGAGAGCCAAGTACAATCCCCATGCTGGGCCTTATTAGGTCCCGACAACATGATCTGCCAGGACGTCATTACTTATTATTCCTCTATATTTGCGCCCCACTGACGCTGTGCTCAGTGGCCATAATCTGGATAGTTCCCAGGTTTCACGTGGAGCTGCAAGTGGTTTGCTCAGGGTAACGGGGTGGGAGACGTGTCAGGCTGCCCTGCAAGGGGGCTGTCCCATGAGGATGCTTTGTGGGGAACGGAGGGGCTGGAGGAGAGGTGGGTGCAGCTGTGCACCCAGCTGAAGTACTAAGGGAAAAGAAAGAAAGAAAAAAATATAGCAAAAAGCCCTGGCCTAGTTTTTGTTAGTTTTTGTTTCAGTGTGCTGGGCTCAGGCTCGAAGGATGTGGTTTGGTGGTCAGCGCATAAGACAGCAAATGAAAAAAAAAATTCCTTTGATTAAATCCAGATCAGGTCTGTGCAAGCTCTTCCTGCGGCCATCGGGAAATCACACGAGGGAAAACCCTGCCCATGGCTGCTGCCTGTGACTGGGCACCACAGGACGTGACGCAGGTCCCACCGTGGCCCTGTCCTGCTCCATGGGGCACCTTGTCCCACAGAGCAAGGTGTGCCATCGTGGCACCAGGAGGACTCAGTCCCCACAGGGGCTCCAGGACATCCATCTCACTATGCGTCAGGCTCCATCTCGAGCTTTCTTGATAGATTTATAACAATTCAAGTCACTCTCACCACTGCTCTGTGCACAAAGGGCCAGGCGAGTTCTGTAGAAGTGAATATTTATATATTCACATAAACATTTTTAATGGGAAATTGCCTAATATGCCTTATTAAAGGGAAAGCACGAGCAGCTGGCCAAGGGTGCCTGGCAGAGCTGCTGATGGTGGATGTGCTATTGCTGCTGCACCTCACAGTTCTAATTGCTTCAGGAATCCTTTGACTCATCTTCTGAGTAGCTGCGGGATCTGCATGGAGATCTGTCTTGCCAGTCTCCTTAAAAACACCTTTGCCTCGCTCCTGGGTTCACAAAGCTCATGCCACACATGCCTCCTGACCTCAAGTGCCCATGTGCTTGCCAGAGCCCGGCTGCAGCTGGAAAACCCCTGTGGTTCGTGCCTCACCCTCACACAGCGGCCAGGCTCATGCTCCTCACACACACAGCAGGTGCCCACTGCTGCAGGCCCTGGGGACACGGATCTGCCACCCCCCACCCCAGGCGAGGTCCTGCCAGGTCCCAGCCAGCCCCACACCTGCCCGTTCTGTCCTCTTGGCCAACAGCTCTGTTTGCTTTCCCAGGGCTGCAGCGACAGGGAACACCTGACACGCTCTGAAGCACACGGAGGCTGTCCCTGGCCTCTTGTGCTCCACTGAAGAGTTGGGGCACGGACCACGCAGGTCCTTGGCTCCCCCTGGGAACCAGGGATGTCACCGAGCGCTGCAGTGCCAGCCTGCTCTGTTACTATGGGGACAAGCACCGCGGGGACGGCAGGAATAAATGTATAAAAATCCCTGGCAGCTTCCCCCTGAGGGTGGCAGCAGGGATCACCGGGGTGCCATAACCTGCCCTTCCTCCCCGACCCTTGCCCGCCTCCGTGGCCTCCCACCCCTTGCGACACTGGGCTCCTTCCTATCTTGTCCCAGTCTGTGAGGCTGACAACTCAGAGCTTACACACAGTCGTGGTTACCCTGGCCCGGAAATGCCTCATGGCAGAGGCAGAGTGCCCGCTGCCCTGCCCCTGCAGGGATGGGCACCCAGCTGCCCAGGGAGCATCACTTGGGAGCACCAGGGGCCTTGTGCTGCAGGCACAGCACAGAGGGCAGTGCAGGGTCCCGTGCCCCCCACCAGCTCAGATTCTGCCATGGCACAGGATGAAAAGCACCCATGGGAGGCATTGCACACTCACTCCTTATTCACTCAGCTACATGAGCCGCCAGGCAGAGGCTGAATTCCCCTGACCTTTGGACACTCATTTAAACCATGGAAAGGGTGACAGGCAGCCAGCGGGCAGGGGAAACAGGCAAACAGCCCGGCGAGATGGCAGCGGGTGCTGCTGTCAGAGCCTCCACCCCGGGCTGGTCCCCGAGCTGGGGGTGCCCATCACCTCAGAGCTTCCAGCACCTCGCACGGGGTGACGGGGCTGACCAGCAGCTCATGAGACACCTGTGTGCTGGTAGTCCCATACCTGTTCCTCCTGGAGAAAGCCACTGCTCCAGCGGGAATGGGCCTGAGGGGGGATCAGGACCCTGCTGCCTGGAGGAGCCACTGCAAGGCCAGTGACAGCCTTCGCGAGGGCATCATCTTAGAAAGCAGCTCTTGGGAGGCCCAGTGATTCAAGGGGAAAGCTCTGCAACACTCATTCTGGGAAGTTTCCATTTGAATTGCTGCAAAGAGCAGTTTTTCCACGATAAACAGATTGCTTCAGTTCCCCAGCAGCACTGGGGGGGTCATTGCCACCCCCTCCCTCCACAGCCCTTCCTGCACGGGGCCCTGAGTCATCGTCCACCCCACGGCTGGGCCATAGGGCTGGGGCAGCAGGGCCTGGCGGGATGGGCGATGCCGTGGTGCTCCCAGCAACCTCCCACACCAGGGGAATTCAGCCCAGAGCAGCCGGCACCACTTTGAGGTCAAACGTTTGTCTGAAATCAAGAACCAGAGAAAACCCCTCCCCAGCCACCTCCTGGCCAGCGTGTGCAGAGCCAGGGCCCCTCTGAGGGTTCCAAGGCGAGATGGGGCTTCATCATTCCCAAATGGGACTCTGGCACGGGTGGGTTAAACACTTTGTACAGGCAGGCAATGCTTATGGGAATCCTGCCTCCTGCCAGCCATGTCCCTGTGCCACCAGGTATTCTGGATCAAGGGAGGCTGCCCAGCACCTCAGGTTTCACTGCACCCCAGAGCAGCACCCTGGCCTTGGTCAACCTTCGGGAGCAAACACCACCCATCTCCTCCCTGAGGTGACATCAAAACCAGGTCGGGTGCTTCATGTCCCTGCCAGCTCCAAGGCAAACATCTAAGCAGTAGAGATCAGTGAGGGAGAGGAATCCCACTCCCTGTGCCTCTCTAATCCTATGGAATAATGCATCCCGTGAAGTGCAGGCTGGATCCGGTCCAGCACTCACGGAAGGCAATGACAGACCTCCCACTGATTTCAATGGGAGCAGAGCAAGCTGGGGTTTAATCAGCGTGGTACCAGCAGCAATAGCTAGTCAGCCCCAGCATTCCCAAATACATTAGAATGTGTTGCCTGTGCCCATAGGTCACATTTCATCTCAAATCACACCGACTTCACAATACATGCACTAATTCATGCCATAATGATCAGCAACTGCCTCCATTCGGGATGCAGCATTACCCTGCTGTGCCCCAATCAATAGCTGGAGTCAGACCCTGCCAGCAGGTCCCCAGACCCCATGGCAGTGGGAAGAGGGCACCGGGAAAGGCCCCCAACATCCCCACAACCTTATTAATGATTTGGCATCCAGAATAGAAATAAGAGTTAAATCTTCCCTAAGCTGCTCAGCCCCACACTGCTGTTGGTTACATCCTCAGGCAGCAGCACAAACACGAGCTCCGTGCACACCCCGTGACAGGGATAAGCAATATTTCAGCCCTAATAGTTTGCATATTCATCAGTACTTTCAAAGCAGAATAGATCTTGGCCTTTTCTTTAGCTGCCACTGCAAGGAGGTGACCGGGGAGCAGCACTGGAGAAGGGAATGCTGCTGCACTTCCAGCAGCACCACAGGCTGAAGGAAGGATGGAGCTCTACAGCAGAGAGAAACTAATTATTCCTCTCATGTGACAGCTCTGACGATCACAGACCACAGCCACCATTCCTTGGCCTGAGCTGTTGTTAGGGAAACAGTAAAGCGGGATCCCACCCTGCATACTGGAATAACGAGCAGAGGTCAGGAGGGTAGGTAAAATGGACCTCTGGGGACAAGCCCAAGGCTGCAACAGCCAACACAGCTCTGCCTCATCAGCACTTTCCCCCCACAGACAGACACGGGCAGTGCTGAGACAGCCAAGGGTCCAGCACCCCACAGCAAACACCCACCTGCCTCGGCCAGGCCTGGCCTGAGTGCTGGGCAGGACTGCAGCTCCACAAGGGTGCAAAGAGTTGAGTGCCAGGAGCAACCAGCCCAGGACAAACTCCAGCCAGGTCCCACCATCCCATAGACAACAAGAGGAGATGGGGGATATGCCTTTTGTTGCGTTCCTGGCATTCCTGCTTCCCTCAGCTGTGTGGCCTTAGCCAGCCTGCCCCGTTTGTAGGTTTTAACGAGGCACATGTGGTGAAAAACCCTTCCCAGGAAGAGCTTTCCTATTTGGCCATTTCCGAAGGCTCTAACTGACTCTATGGAGTGATGTGCCCGGGGCAAAAAACACACCAAGGGGAAAGAGAAATGTCTAAGAAATAAGTTTTTCCAAAATAGGTAGAAATATTACCCTTCACTTCCAACCCCAGCACAGCACATGGTGCCCTGGGTGTGTGGGCACGAGAGCACCATTGTTCCCAGTATTCCCAGTGGTGCAGAGGTGCTGCTTGCCCAGGGCCAGTAACTGTTCAAGGAAGGGGCCAATTAGCAGCTCTTATCTGGCACTGAGAGGCATTTGGATAATTCTCGAAGTGCCAGGAGAAGGGCAGTGGGAAAGGTCTGGAACGCCGGGGAGCTGTGAAAGCCACATCTCCTGGCTCTGGCAGCTTGCCGGGGGTCAGGGTTACAAAACATGGCCACGCCGTGTCACATAGCCAGGGTCAGCGTCACCAGCCCCAGCGGCTACAGCTGCACCAGTCCAGCCCCGTGGAGACCATCCCACCCTGCCCGGGCATTCCCGACCCTCTCCTTCCGTCCGGAGCATCACACCCGATGTCTAAAGGGAAAAAACGACTTGCTCAAGACCTGCTGCTTTTTCCACGGTGAAGCAGAAACACCAATTATCTGGTTCAGTCTGGTGCTGCTGGCCTGGAACATGCCATGACAACGTGTTTCTCGTTTCAAAGCCTCTTTTGTACTAGGACACAGTTCAAGGGATCTTGCAATGCCTGCATTTGTAAACACGCCGCACTTGCAGCTACACGCTCTGCAGATGAAAGCCAAGGCGGCGCAGAAGGGCCCTCTCCCCGTGTCACGGCCGGAGCCTCCCCCTGCTCCCCCGCTGCAGGAGGACGTGCTGAATCAGGCACTCGGCAGCCCCAGGGCTGGGTAACCATGCGTGGTCCTCAAAAGTCATGGCACGTTCAGAAAAATGGAGTCCTGGAAAAGGGGGGGGGGAAATCACAGCAAAAAAATGTGCGTCACTGCAGATTATTTTAGGCCCTGGTCCATGCATAATGCAAATAAGCAGCTCCCGGGGTACATGCCTGTAAAAACCATCCAGTCCCATAGCACTCGGTTATAGGAGCTTTCCAAACAGGTGGTGAAAAGCTAAAATTATGTGTCTGTGTGTCCTCACCGGGGTTAGGAAAGGCCCTGGCTCCCGGGAAGGCTCTTCCGCTGCCTCCACAGGGCTGGTATGAAACAGGACCGAGACATTAAAAAATTCAGGAGCATTTCTTTCCTTTTGAGGCAATCCCGGGCTCACTGTCACCAAACCACGCTCGGCACCCCCTCAGCACCCTTTGATCTGCCTGAACCCGCTGCCCCCTCGCACCCGCTCTGCTCACGCCCTGACTTCGTATCTTCGCTTTTTCTAAAAATCGTTGTATCCTCCTTGCCTGACTTCAAGGAGTCGCTCGGGAAGCCCTATTTATGGGTTGAAATGCTGCTGAAAGAGTTATTGCCGTGTTATTCAGCTGTTGTGCCAAGCCTGCATGGGGATCGGGTTTCTGCTGAAAGGGTGCCAGGCACGTCTTTTTCCAGGAACCAGCAGCCGTATTTAGCCTCCGGCTGCACATGAAAGACTGCAGTCGGAAACGTGACATTGTGTCAACATTTGAGGCAGGTCAGAGCTGGGTGAGACCATGAAAACAAGTCCGGGGAACTCGGCGCAGCCCGCCGGGGCTGCCCGTGCTGGCGGCGTGCCGGGGGTCGCGCCTCCATCGCCCGCCATGCAGCCCCCAGCCTGGGATGCAGCGCTCGGCTGCGCCCGCGGGCACGGATGCTGAGGGTGGCACCTCCCGGTGCTGCCCCTGCCCCACGGCGTGGCCTGGTGTGCCTGACTGCCCCACGGAGCTCACCTGCCCCGCTGGCACCCAGACAGGGCAGCGGAGAAAACCCCTGGCCGGTAATTAGCCCTTGCTTCCTGGATAAATGTTATCTCTTCCACTTTTTTTTATCATTTTTTCCCCCCCATGACTGAGGATCTGCAGTTGCAGCAAGTCCTCCCACTACAGGACAAGGTGGATCAGAAGAAGGAGACCTAAGAGGAGCAAGAGCTGTGGAGAGGAGCCAAAAATCCATGAGTCCCGAGGCTGGAGGTGCCACTGTGCTGAGCACCAAATGCTGTCCCCACAGCAGGTTACTACAGTTGCCTTCAGCGAGATCAATATTTAGCCCTAATTAAAACAAACACAACATGAACGTCAGGAGGTGTGAAGGCCCCAAACACATTAAGCAGCCCTGCATTTTTTTCTAGTATTACTTAAACTAACATTTCTTTAAGCTAATTCTAACCACGGTCTAACAGCAGCCCCCAGGCAGCTGCCTCTCCGTGCAGGGTCTGGGAGATGCTGCAGTCTGGGACCGAGCAGTGCTGGCCCAGCTGGGCACTTCATCACTCCCCACATTCTGTGCTTCATCTGTGAAAATCCAAAATACCCCATGGAACTGCCTGTGCCCCATCCACGCACTGGCAGCACCGCCAGAAAACCGAGTCCTCCCACCCATCCCTTCGCTTTGCCCATCTTGTGCCTTTGGGAGAGATTTGGGATCAACGCCACTCTGTGCAGAGGCCACATGTGGGCCATACCCGCAGCTCGTTTTGGAGCAGCAGGAGTGGGGGCACAGGGCTGCTCCACCACCTGCAGGACCGGCTGAAAGTCCCAGACCGGGGACACCTGGGACAGGTGGAGGTAGCAGGGATTGCTCCCAGCAAAGGCAGGACCTGGCCCTTGCACCCCTCGGCCTCAAGGGGCTGGTGGGCACCGTCCCTGGCAGTGCCATGGCAGCTCTGACACAGGCTGAGGGCACTGGCAAAGCAAAACCAGTTCGGAACAAGCCCATTTTCCATCAGGTACTGGGCAAAGCCTGCGGGGACGCCACATCCTCCAGGGCGAGGGGCTGCCTCCTCCTCACGGAGCCTGGGGCCCGTGAGCCAAACGCCAGACACAGGGAGCACAACGTGACATCAGGAGAGAGCAGGAAAGCCAGCCAGACTCTCCTGGCACCTCCCGCTGGCCGGGAAGGAAAAAAATCCCTGGAGGTGCCAAGGGAGTTAAAATAAATAAATATCCCTGGTGACAGGGGTAATGGGACCCTGAGCTCCCTCGGGCACTCATGGCAGAGGAGCTGTGGGGGGAGCGAGGAGAGTCCTGCCCCTCCCTGCACCCTGAGATCCCCACTCCTCCCTGCATCCCAAAATCCCCACTCCTCCCTGCATCCCCCTGCACCCCTCCTGCTCCCCCCTGCGCCATCCCCTCACCATTCACTGCTGGATCAGACCACATGGAATGACCCTGCTCAAACATTTCAAAGCACAGGAGGCAAACCCTTATCTTCCACAGGAAAAGAATTATTTTATTAAGCATTTTTAAACAACTACTTAACATTTACTCAAGATAAAAATATGTACAATATCCCACCTTGAAGGCAGCTCCAAAATATAAACACTGTACCTCTCCCGAGAGAAAAACGGAATATTCTTCTCTTCAAAAAAAAAAGACAACCCAGAAACAAGAATACATTCATATTTCTCACTTCTTTATGCTCAAGTAGTTATACAAATAATAGACATCTGAAACATTTTACTTTTTAATATATTTATATATAATATATATTTATAACAGGATTTTACAAATAAAGGCAACAACTGTATACCAAAAAAACCAAAAAAAAACAACAACAAAATAAACGTTAGAACACAATCTGCAATCAAGCATAGTGCATCTCAACAGCTGGTGCAACGGGAGGGCCACAGGAGGATCCAGACAACGGGGTTCTGCTCACCAGTCCTCAAAACCAGTAAGAAAAAAACCCAGCAAAGAGCACTGCCTTTTGCAGTGAAGTTTGGGGGTTTTTCATGAAAAAACAAAAAAGGCTAATCGGGAGATGATGTTCCTCTGCAGAGAAAGCCCCTTGCAGTTTAACAGTGTCACCAGCCAAAGCCTCTCTCTAACACAGGGATGTGGGCCAGGGTTTGCTGGGGAGACCGAGGAATTCAGATGCTCAAACCACGCCGGGATTGGACTCCTTTGAAAATCCCAGCCTTTTCATTTTCCAAAGGCACTGACAGGGGCACATTCAGCAGGGCTTGTGCTGCCAGCTCCGGCTGAACTGCTCCCTCTGGCACGGAGCTCCCGACTCGCCCAGCCGGGAGCAGCTGGGCCGGGGAAACCTTGTGATTCCCGACAGCCCCGGTGAGACGGTGCAGCAGCAGCCCGAGACCGGAGTCAGGTGCAACAAGCCAAGTGATCCATGGGATATTTCCTCCCCAGCCCGGCCCAAAGTAGCAGCTCAAGTTACAGGAAGGGGTGCAGGTTAATTTATTTATTAGATGGACGCCATGGAAAGCTCCAAGCAGCAGCTACCTTCTATTTCTGAAAAAATAGATAAAAGTATCAGCAGAGGTGTGGAGAGAAACCCGTCTCAGGTCTACCCGACTGTGCACGACCGAGCAGTGACCACTGCCCTGCTCCTCCTGGTGCCATTGCCACCACCAGTGACAACTGCCCTGCTCCTCCTGCCCTCTCAGGGGCATTGCCACCACCACCACACTGCAGTGGCTGTGACTCTGCTCCTCCTACACTCTGGTGGCATTGCCACCACCACCACACCACGCTCGGGGTCACCTGGACACGGGTGACCAGTGGAGCACCCACCAGTGCAGCTCAGACCAGACAGTGGAGCCATTGCCTTCAGAGTCGTTCAGGGAAGTACCGTGTTTGATATTCACATAGTCTGGATCTGCAGACCCTCAAACCAAGTCTGCCCCATGGAATATTTTTTCACAGCTTTGCAGTACAGTCGCAGCTGACGGAGTCAGCTGTTGCTCTGTAGATGTGGAGAGGGAAGAAGGGATGGGGTAAAGCACAAACCCCGTCTTTTTACTTTTTAATATTTTGGAAGAAGTTGTGAATTGCTAACCTGGGCACATCCTTCATCCTTCTCCAAGCTACCCGACAAGTCAGAGAAAAGGGGATTCAGCTTCCTACGTGCAGTGAACCTTATCCCCACACCTCAGTCCAGCCAATATAGAAAAGTGAAACAGTCTCAAACTAAAAAAGAAAAAAAAAAAAAGGAAAAAAACCAGTCACACTGCGCTTAGTCTTTGGTTTCCAAGTTCAAAGGAGGAATCTGCTTCAAAGCTTGAAGCAGAGCTGAGGAGTCGATGGGGGAATGGGCTGGGATGGGAGAGGGGAGTCTCTGGGGCATCAGCAGAGGGGGGTTGATTTTGTCGGGGCTCATGAAGCCTGTGAGCGCTGCGGCGGAGGCGGGCAGGCTGGGGTACAGCACGGGCACCGAGGCCGGGTACCAGCACTTCTCCAGCATGGGCAGGTAGGCGGTGGCAGACGGCGGGATCAGGTAGAAAGGCAGGCACAGGGGAGGCTGGTGAGCGTGGGGGCCCAGGAAGCCGCTGGAAGAGCCCATCATGTCACTGCCAAAAGGGCCCTCGTCCTCGGGAGACTCCAGCCTGCTCCTTTTGGCCGGCGGGTCCTCAGTCTCTTGCTTAATAGAGCTTATTCTGTCCTGCACAGCGTACTTGAGGTCGGTATCCTTTTTGAAATAGGGCTGCTCGGATTTGGAGTCACTTTTCTCCAGCTCCCCCCCGTACCCGCTGTCCGTGTCCGTGTCGCTGCCGCTCTGCTCCCCGCTGGAGTGAGCGAATGTCCGCTGGATCACGGGCACGCAGTTCTTGCCGTGGCCCTCGGGTGCCGTGCCCAAGGGCACGGGCTTCTCCTTCAGGTCCACCATTTTGGGAGGGATGTCCCCGGCCTTGCGGGTGGCCCCGCCCTGCAGCACCTCGGTGGCCATGCGGTGCAGGTGGCTGACCAGCTGCGACGACTTCAGGTCCTTGCCGTTCTCGTGCTTCGCCAGGTACTGCAGCATTTCCTTGGCACACATCTGGAAACCGGATCGAAACATTTCCTGGCTGGAATCAAGGTTTCTCGATGACAGGTCACCTAAGGAAACATTAACAGAGAGAAATTAAAAATTAACAACATGCTAAATAGTTCCATTTCCATCTTCAAGTCAGACCGGAGGCGATATTGAACTTGGGTTACAGCACAGCCAGAGGGGACTGTGATGGTCAGCCTGGACTCTCTGAACAGAAATCCCAGGATTTCTACAGAAATGGACATTTTCACTGGAACACATATCTGTCCATTTTTACATAATAACTTCAAACTTATTTTTCGTTCCGTATTTACTGTATAATCCACCTTCAACAGGTGCTGGAGCCCAGAGCACAGGAGTGAGTCAAGCCGTGCCTCCTGCAGGACCCACGCTGGCAGGGCAGGGAGCACAGGGAGCGCCTCGCCCTGCACCTCCGGGCATGGAGCCGTGGGAGCTGCTCCACCAGCAGCTCCACCAGCCTCGGGCAGCTCCACTGCACTCCCTGTGGCTGCCGGGGCAGGGACGGCTCCTCCAAAAACTCAGTTTAATTTATCAGATTCACGTGAGTGCCACATGCGAGAACAGGAGGAGGAAGTGCATCTAAAGTTGATAAGCTGAAATACCGGGTCCCTTCTGCCTGCGGAGCACAGGCCAGCTCAGTTATAAACTTTAAAAAGGTGTGTATAAAAAGCAGATTTATATCTGTTTTCAAACACCCAAACAAGCCCAACTGAATTATGTAAAACTCATGGACAAAAATGGGAAGATTGAAATAGCTTTGGAGAGAATCTCACAGCAAACCTGGGCTTTAACTACAACTACTTAAACCCGAATTTAATTGCAAACAACCCCACAGGGCACTGACCACCACCAGAAATGCATCTTTTTTTGCAAAAGGTTGTAGGCAAAGCCAGAGAAAATGACAGCAATGAAAGGCCAGAGCTCCTGCCTCCTCCCTTCCCCAGAAGGAGGTGTCACCACCGCGTTTCACAGGCTGCCCAGAGCCCATCACACACAGGTTCTCACAGTGGAACACTCACCTGCCTGCAAACCGTTCTGCAGAGCGATGATCTTCTGCTGCTGCTGCTCGATGAGATTGGTCAGTGCCTTCACGTGCTTCAAGGTGAGCTCCAGCACCACAGCCTTCTCCAGGTGACCTAAGGTCTGGGAGCAGAGGGACGGGTTGGCGCCTGCCGCGGGCTGGACAGGAAGGCAGGAGCCCGTGGGGCTGCCAGAGCCTCCCCGGGAGCCGCGGGGGGACGGACACGCTGTGATCCTGAGCACTGCGGGACTATCAACCGACAACATTCCATGGAAATAAGTGAAAAAGCAGGCTGTGGAAAGGGCTCTCAGAGAACCCTCTGGCTATTTTCGGGCCAGCCGCACAGCTCAGGAGAAGCCTTTTATTTACGGTTCTGCTGCCCCTGCTGGCACCGCGACCTGAGCCCGGGGAGCCCGGCCCCGGGGCACAGCCCGCAGGGACCCGCGGCTCCTAAAGCCACCCGGCACCGCGCTCCTGGGAAAGTTTGGGATGCGCTCACAGCCCGTCCGGACGCGCAGCCCCACGGAGCCAAAAAATAAAGAAAACCCCACCCCTGACCCGCGGTGAGACGGCGGCGGAGCCCCGTCCGGGTGCGCCCCCGCCCGCACCCACCGTGAGCTTGAGGTGCTCGGGCAGCAGGTCCTTCAGCTGCGCGATGCACTCGTTGATCCTGTCGCGCCTCTTCTTCTCGATGAGCCTGTGCGGCAGCTTGTATGTCTCCTGCGGGGCCGGGGCAGCGGGTCAGCGCGGGGAGAGCCCCGCACGGCCCGGCCCGGGAGCGCTGCCACTGCCCGGCCGGGGCGCGCACTCCGGGGTAACCCCGCCAGCCCCATCTGCCCCTCCAGCCCCATTCACCCC
>VWZF01007201.1:0-156677 GCA_013396755.1 Sclerurus mexicanus | reverse complement strand
GGGTTAAATGCGGGCGAGTGGGTGGACGGGAGCGACGTGCGGAGCCCTGTGACCGCCGGCACGTCTGGCGGCCCCGGCGCCCCCGCCCCGCCGTCACATGAGCCTCACGTGGAGCCGGCGCGGGGGCGGGCGGGGCGGGCACGGCCCCCCCGGCACGTGTGGGGCGGCGCGGGGTCCGGCACCGCTGTCCCGGGCTGCCGTGGTACCGCCGGCACCGCTGTCCCGGGTTACCGTGGTGCTGGGGGGGCTGCTGGCACCGCTGTCCTGGTGTTACCGCTGTCCCGGTGTCCCCGGCGTCTGTCCCCGCTGTCTGTGCCCGCGCCCGGGAGGCGGCAGCCGAGCCGCGGTGCCGGTGCCGGTGCCGGTGCTCCCACCGGTACCGCTGCTGCGTGTGCTGAGACCGGGGGGAAATAACTCATACACACACCAACCCGCCCTCCCCGGAGCGACAGAGGCACAGCCACGGAGAAACCGGCAGCTGCGGAAGTTTGGAAATGTGTGTGTGTGGGGGAAATAACTGAGAGTCATTAAAATGTGGCTCTGGGGGAATGTCGGTGCTGCAGGGAAGTTTAGGGCTGGTAGGATCTCATCCCTGGAAGTGTCCAGGGCCAGGCTGGACGGGGCTTGGAGCAACCCCGGGCTAGTGGAAGGTGCCAGGGGGTGGAATGAAATGGGCTCCAAGTCCTTTCCAGTCCAAACCACTCTATGATTCTATGAGGAATTTTCAGAAGGAAACTGTTCCCTGGGAGGGTGGGCAGGCCCTGGCACAGGGTGCCCAGAGAAGCTGTGGCTGCCCCTGGATCCCTGAAAGTGTCCAAGGCCAGGCTGGACGGGGCTTAGAGCACCCTGGGCTGGTGGAAGGTGTCCCTACCCATGGCAGGGGGTGGCACTGGGTGGGCTTTGAGGTCCTTTCCAGCCCAAGCCGTTCCATGATTCCCCAAGGATCCTTGCACCAAGGATGTGCAGCCCGTGGACGCTGTTGCAAAACACTGAGTGATGATAATGGTGTGTGTGTACCTGCCAAGGCAAAGCTCTCCTGAAGGGCCGTGGTCACTTCCCTGCTGAATGCTGAGCAAGTAGAGGCAGGCTCATCTGATAAAGGGTGCATTTAGTGAGATAAGGGAACAGCAGAGCTCCAGCGCAGAGCTGCTGCTGGAGAGTCCTGGCCTGCTCCACCTTGGGAGGAATCTGAGGGCAGCAGGTATTATGTGAGAGCACAGAGATTTCACCCAGGACAGCAGTGTACCAGTGACATGATGCTCCCTAAAAGCAGATGCTTGGGTTGTCCCACTCAGTGTGGTCCTCTCGCTGTTTGGCAGCTGAGCCTGCAAACCTGGTGATTATGGCCAGGATCATGGAATCACAGACTGGTTTGGGTTGGAAGGGAACCTCCAAGACCATCTAGTTCCAACCCCCTGCCATGGGCAGGACCTGCTCACTGATCTCGAGGGTTGCTGTGGTGCTGCAGCCCAGGTCCACCACAGAGGAGAGGACTTGGGGACTGAAAATGGAGCACTGAGTACCACAGGATCCCAGCTCCGGGCTGTGGGCTTCTCACAGCAGAGCTTATTTTTCCTACAGGCACTGAAAAATTCAGCAATAACCATCAGAAGACATGGGAGTGATGTGTTTGTCCCTGCTGCAGCTCAGGGGACCGTACCGAGCCGCAGTAACGAGCCCTGGATCAGACAGTTTGTTCTCTCTCTGCCCTGAAGACCCAAGCTGTTATTTTCAAAACAAAGGGTGAAAAAAATATGAACAATTTTTCATCTGTCCCATCACTGACCCTCTGTCCAAGGCAACAGAAATAATTAGAGCTTGCTGCAGCTGATTGCTAATGAAAAATGAGGTTTGGGGCCAACCTGCTCTTCATTTGAAGTTCAGGCTCCAAGAGTACGTGGACGGCTTCATGCCCGTGGATTGTCTGACTCCTGCATGCTCTTTGAGATATTCGGTACATTCCTGCAGTGGGTGGTGAGCCACAAATCAGGGTCAGAGGTAATCCCCAATTATTTAGCCCTTTTACTGTTCTCGTGCTTGCCAAACAATTCTCCATATCAGGATTTGCTCATGACCTTAAGGGACGTTGCCAAGGATTTAGGAGTCCCCCTAAAAGGAGGATCCAAATGAAGTTATTACATTCTTGGGCATCGAGTGAGATTGCTCGAGAGTTGAGTTACATTTTCCTGGGGATCGGTTTTCATAAGCAAGGGCTGATGCAATCATCAATTTGCCTTCTCGCTTGTGTTTGCTGAATTATTTCTGTGTGGAGGGTTCCTTTGCAACACATGATTCAGGCGGCAGCAAAACGTTTCCAGAGGCTGAGTTTCCTGAAGGCACTGGTGCAGCAGCAGGTCCCCCGAGCGCTCCTCCACAGGGCTGGCAGTCACAGGACCGTGGCAGCGCGTGCCCGAGGGGATCTGCAGTTATTTCCAGAGGCGGCAGAAGGCAGGGATTTGGGGGCTGGTTTGAGGGGGGGCTGCAGATCCGAGGCCCGGGATCTGCCCCTTCCCCAGGCCTGTCCCCTTCTGACCACAGCGATTTGGGGGGAAACGTTCTGAAAATCCCTGGCACCGCGGTCTGATCGAAGCCTATGTGGGCAGCGCCGGGAGTTAACAGATGGGTTGTGGATTCGAGCTTACGATAAGGTTACTGAGGGTGGTTTTGTTTTAAAATGTCTCTTACTTAATATATCCATGAAGGCCAGGCATGTGCCTGTGGCCTGTAATCAAATCGCTGACTCTCCCTCTCTCTCATTTCCAGCAATCCCGTCTCGGGTTACTGGCACCGGAGGTGAAAGAACAGCCCTGGCCCGGCTGGACGCTGCGCCCTGCGGGATGCGGCCGGCCCTCGGCATCTCGGCCCCCAGGCCTCCATCCTACACCCACTGCCCTTTGCGGAGGAAAACTCCCCGTGGGAGTCTCTAAAGCAGCGGGGGAGCGGGTGCTCTCCCGAGCCCAGGAGAAGTGACGGCTCTTCTGCCGAGCCCGGCCGCTCCAGCCGTGGAAGTGGGTGGGCAGCAGGGCACAGCCAGGGCCACGGCGCCTCTGGCAAACACCCGGCCCGTGGGGTCTGTGCCCCTGCCGTGTGTGCGCCAGTGTGGGAGGCATCCGGCCAGGAGCTCCCAGGAGACCTGCTCCTCTCACTTCCCATAGCGCCCAAGGCAGGCTCAGGAGAGCCCGCGCCCCTCGGCCCACGTTCGGGGCCCGGGGACGCTGAGGGACCCCCGAGTGCAGGGTCTGAGGAGCAGTCTGGCACCACCAGGGCTGTGGCAGTCGCAGCAGCCTGAATTCAGTGGAAGCCTGGTGGTTTCAGCTGTGTCTGCGTGACTCACCAGCGATAGCACAGCTGGCTGCGCTCGCTGCTGCGAGGGCTGGGATCACCCGCGAGTCAGAAGTCGAGATTTAATATTGCAAATACGTGCACCCATCGCTGCCTAATCACATTGGTTTAGGCTGCCATGGGCTCTGCTTGGATGCAGCAGTGGGAAAACCCAGTGAGAGCTGTTGTCTCTGTGCCCTCCCTCCGGCATGACCCTGGAGCGCTGCCGGGCACGTGAGAGCTGCGGGAATGACGCTGGCATCGCTCAGCGAAACTCGCCCGAGGACTATTCAAATGAAAGCCATTCCCCTCTTTGAGGAGGGATGTTTGCCAGCACCCAGTGCAGCAGTGGGAGGAGTATGTAGGTGGAAACTATTTGGAAGTGGCAAAATTTGTGGACGTTAATAAGAGACTTTAGCCCACTTTGATACTGTGTTTAATAAAACATGCCGGCTTCCCGGTGACATCCTGCCCTGCCAGGCCTGGGCAGCCGGGTGCTCACGCTGTTTAACCAGTTCCCTGCTGGCTGGTTGCACCATCTCGTGAGAAAGAACCCCGGGCCAGCACACCCGGCACGGCCCAGCCCCTGTCTGCACGTGGCCTGAGCAGGGACTCAGGGAACGGGGGCCTGGAAGGGACCTTAATGATCATCCAGCTCCAACCCCCTGCCACGGGCAGGGACACCTTCCAGGTTGTTCCAACCCACATCCAGCCTGGCCTTGAACACTTCCAGGAATGGGGCGGCCACAGCTTCTCTGGGCACCCCGTGCCAATGCAGGGAAGAATTCTCCTACAGGGAAGAATTTCTTCCTGATTGTGGAATCATACAATGGTTTGGGTTGGAAGGTACCTTAAAGATTATCCAGTTTCAACCCCCTGCCATGGGCAGGGACACCTTCCACCAGCCCAGGGTGCTCCAAGCCCCATCCAACCTGGCCTTGGACCCTTCCAGGGATGGGGATCCACAACCTACGAGCCATTTCAGAGGTGATGTCCTGGCTGCTGCACTGGCTGTGTGGTCTCTGCAGAGCTCAGGTGGGGCAGGGGACGGCAAGGGGTGACCCACCTTTTGGAGGGGTTGGGAGGAGCAGGAGCGGCTTCTCCTCCCGGTGACGCGTTGTCTGGTGGCTGCTCTGCACAGAGGGATCTGATCACATCCCTCCTCCTGCCTCACATCAAAGAGTGAGTCAGCGCTGGAGCCCCATCAGATGTCTCTGCTTCGGCTTTCATATCTGGAAAGCAGAGAGGATGGTGCCCTGTGAGTATGCAAAGCAAGCAAAGCAGGGTGCCTTCAGATCTGCCACTTGGAAAATACCATGGTATTTATTCTCCACTGGCACCCACGTACCCCGGCAGGAATCAGCACCACCGGGGCTCGTAGTGTGGGGAGATGTTGATCTTTCTGGGGTAACAACAGGTAACAACAGCTGTGGGGCCAAACTGCATCATGTCTGAGTCAAATATTAACACAGAAAATATTCTAAGCTGACACATACCCCCCTAAAAACAATAATAATAAAATAAAGCCGGAACAGACAGAAGTAGAGCCTGGGAGTGTGTTCCTCCATGTCATGTCAGGACACAGATGAGTTAAACCTTGACCTCTGAACCCCGAGGGTTTGGGACAAGGCCTGTGTAACCTCTGTGCTCACGGGGTGTGAGGGGCCCAAGGACTGGGTTGAGGGATTTGGTTCCAGCTGTAAATGCCATCAGCACAGCGTCAGAGCTCAGGCTGCCTGTCAGGGCACAGGCAGAGGTGGAGGATGTGGCAGGTCCACATGGGGAGCTGGGGGCTGAAGTACTGCCTGGGGAGGTGATGGGGTCACCATCTCTGGAAGTGTCCAAGAGGTGGCTGGATGTGGCACCTGGGGACATGGTGTAGGGGTGACTGTGGGGGTGCTGCCCTGACAGTTGTGATTGATGATCCTCAAGGTCTCCTCCAACCCTGATGATTCTGTGATTCCATGTGGTTCTGCGAGGGGGCACATGGGGAACCCAGATGGACTTGTGCCAGGATGCCACCGGCTCCTGTGGCTGGAGATAAGGGAGAACAAGTCCATGAGCTGCACATGGACTTGCTCAGCCCAGCCTGATCCTTGTAGGCTTGTGTGATCCTACGGCACCAAGCACCTGCTTGCGAGGGAGCTGGATGCCCCATGGATGGCCAAGGGCTGCAGTTGTCCAGATTAACCAGGGGCTGCTTAAAGTGAGTGGATGTCTGGCTGCGTTGGGAGAGGAAAAGGGATTATTTGCACTCCAGCTCATCAGGACTTAATTAACATTTGGCCCCTTGGAATAAATGGGATGCAAAGAAAAAGAAGTCAGAAGGGAAGTGCAGGTGCACAAGCTCATTCACACCAGGCCAGACAAATCATATGCATGAGATTGTTCCCTAGTCAGGCAGACTTAAAAAACCCTTGGACACGAATATCATTCAGCTCTGGGGCAGTCTGGAGCAGCCGTGGGAGAATGCAACCCGTCATTTTCTAAATAAGAAGCCAAACCTCGGAAAGCAGATCCACCTCCTCCCAAACTCCCGGTCTGATCCCATGTGCATCACGAGCCAGATGTGGCTTGGGCATCAGTGCTGCTGCAAATTCAGCTGAAATAAGCACAAACAGGAATTAGATGGAATAGGAAATATTCACAGTGTGTGATTAGGCACAGAGTTGTGCCTAATCAAGATTACACACAGCTCTGCTGACTGTGTTCCTTCAGCGCGGAGCAGGGACCCCTCCTGGATCCCTCCTGGACCCCTCCGTGACACACAGAGCCACCTAAACTGCCCCTCGGCTGGAATGGGCCCCCGTTTAGGTAAAAAGTACAGCCCACCAGGACAGGGAGGAAGGCAAGGGACACCCAAGGCATCCCTGCGAGCAGCAGTAGTTGACAGGAATGTCTCTCATAGTGCCCTTCCCTCTGTATCAGCAGGGATCTGGCTGAGAAGTCCTGGAGCAAACCACAACTGAGGGTGTTGCTGTCTTCCCCAAATACTTTCTCTAATGAGGTTTTTAAATAGTTTTGCCCCGCCTACACTGGCAGGCAGAGCACTTTCATCTCCAGGTGAATGGGAACCGAGGTGGGACTCAGCTGTCTGCCGGAGGATCATTTCCACGTCGCGGGAGGCGGGCGGAGAAGCCGCGCAGGGCAGGGAGCTCACCCCGGCGAGAATGCTCCCCGGTGTCTGAAATGCAAAGGCTGCCCAGCAGTGTGGGCTGGCAGGGCAGGGGTGCCCCCCGGTTCCGCTCCCGCGCCCACCAGAACGGCCAAGAGCCAGCGGGTACCCGCTGGAAAACTGAGGTTTGGGGACAGCTCTCAATTTGTTACAACCTGCTCCGAGTAACCACACACCTTTCGTTCTTAGGTGGCAAAGATCACGTCTGTCCCGGGGGGTTGTGGCGGGTGTGCAAGTACTTTCCACAGCAGCGCATCTCGCCCCCTCCTCCCCTGCGCTGGCTGCTGACGCGCCTGGGAGGCGAGTGCTCGCCCACCGCTCACACCAGCCGGGAGGAGCCCGACACTCGCAGAGCCCTGGAATCCCGGAGGCTGGCAAAGCCCTGCCAGCCCACGGAGCCCACCCTGTGCCCGATGCCCACCTTGTCCCAGAGCTCTGAGTGCCACAGCCAGTCCCGCCTTGGGCACCTCCAGGGCTGGGCACTCCAACCCTCCCTGGGCAGCCCCTGCCAAGGCCTGACCACCCTTTCCAGGCACAAATTCCTCCTGCTGTCCCCCCTGCCCCTGCCCTGTCCCACCTGAGCCCGTTCCCTCTGCTCCTGTCCCTGTTCCCTGGGAGCAGAGCCCGACCTCCCCCGGTTCCCCTCTCCTGGCAGGGACTTGCAGAGCCACAAGGTCCCCCCTGAGCCTCCTTTTCTCCAAAGTCACCTCCTTCCTCCACAGGGTTCTCTCCCGTGGGGATCATAAAATCACAGAATATCCTGAGCTGGAAGGGACCCACAAGGATCATCCAGTCCAGTCCCTGGCCCTGCACAGACACTCCAAGAGTCCCACCAGAGTGGGCACCACGTTGGCCTCACACAGCTGCTCTGCAGGGCTGAGTGTGGGGCCTGAGAGGTCAGACAAGGCTCTGAACACTTCATTTAAGGGAAAAGGAATAATTTCATCCCAAAATATCCATGTGGGCTATATCCCAATAATCTAGGGAAATAGAAATGGCCACACAAGCTCATTACAACTGTCCCTTCTCATTTTATAAACTGCACGTCCGTAGGGTGGAAATAAAGTCCCAGCCCCGGAGAGCTGTGAACATCTGCAGCTGCTGCCCAGATGTGGTTGCCCGGAGCCTGTGCAGAGGTTTCAAGGGAAAACCCCCATCTGCCTCTCACAGAACACCAAAACAGAGGACAGAGGTTTCGCTTCATAAACCTCGACCAAGGAGACATTAAGTGCCTTTGATCTCCAGATAGAAAAATGATCTTTTGATTTCAGATTATGAAAACGAATAACCATCTGCTAAGAAACAGCTCCGGACCCACGTTTTATTGAGGCCAGATGGTGTCCAGGGTTCCTACGTATGAATTCAATTAGCTGCTTGTGTCTGCGTCAGTGAGTCTGTATCCACCCAGTCATGTTTTTGGAACAAATATTGTAATATTCCCATGGATCCTCCAGACAGTGGGAGGTGTTTCCTTCACTGTGAAGGTTTTGGGAAGTGGTGACTTTGTCTCATTTTCATCTTGCCCTGCTCTGCATTTCTAGTCCCTCAGTTCTCAAGGCCCAGGGCTTTCCCTGCATCTCTGAGCCAGCTGTGCTGAGTAAAGACATTCCTGGTTCCAGTTTGCCCATCAGGGCTGACGTTTTGGCCCCAGGGAACCTCTGCCAGCCACCTCTCCTACACTGGGACTGAGTTTGCAGCGTCATTTGGAGTATAGCCCATTCCTCACCTAAGCCAGACCCGCTCCAGTCTCCTTTCCGTGGTGCTTACCAGGGGTTTATTCAGGGCTTAGCTCTGCTAAGAGCAAGGCACCCGTTGCCCCCACCTTGCAGTCTGGAAGGGTGGCACGATGGGAAGGCCTTTCCCAGGATGCAGAGGGTGGGAATGCCCAGTTACCTGACTAGTCACCAGCCCCGGCAGAGACAGATTTCCTGCCTGGACAGCCTGGCTCTGCAGAACCCAATTAGCTCCTCTCATCTTTCCAATCTAATAATCTGGAACTCCCTGCTGTTTTTTTATAAAGGTGTGGCTCAGCACCACATGTTTCACTCAGCACGCTGCATATTTGCACTGATTTCCCTCTTTACAGTGTTGGAAGTGGGAAACCCCTGTTGTGGGAGTGGGCTGGGCAGCAGCCCCGAGAGCAGCAGGTGGTGATTCAGGGCTAGAAGGGCCGCACTCCCAGCCCACACCTTCCTCTGCATCCTGGGAGCTCACCTGCACGAGAGACAGCCTTGCAAAATGCTCCTGAGCAGGAACTACCCTGAGCAAAGGGATGGCACTGTGGTCTTCTCTTGGCTTTTTGAGGAGGGAGGGGACTGTCAAGCTAGGTTGCTATTTATAGACACATTCCTCCAAAGGTTTTCTTTCCCCCTCCTCTTTCTGTGCACCTTTGGGTGCACACAGGCCCTGCAGGTCTCACCACCCCCAGGCTGGGCACAGGGGCTGGAGTCAGGGTCTGCCACTGCCCACGCTCTCTTGTCTCGGGGTTCTCACGCGTGACCTGTGTTTGCCTCTGGTTTTACATCACAGGGAATGCTGGAAGGTCCATCCTCTCCCTCCCTTTCCAGCCATGGAATCGATGTTGGCTGTGGCTGCTGCGCCTGGGAATCCCCAAGGGGCACCTTTCCGGGCTGGCTCTGCTGCTCCCGCTGCACGGCTGTGATTAGAGCCTTATTACCAAATTAGAGGATTATAAGCATAATAACGCACAGAGAAACTACTAATTTCCAGTGATTTCTCCTTTTAAAAATAAAATGGGAGCCCTTTAGCAGATGGGTTTTGCAAAGAAGAGCTCTGAAGGAGCAGTCATGGGGGAAGAGCTGCGGAGCAGAGGGATGAGAAAATGGAGCAGGTTCTCATTAGGGTGCAATGTGTGTGATAATTACTTGAGGAAGCAAGGGGGAAGGCAGGGCTCATTTCACCCTGGATCCCACAGCAACAGCAGGCTCCCTGTGTGCAGCTGCTGCAGGCCCGCAACATGATTTTACAGCTCTGCCCAAACTCAAGCAACCCTTGCTCCTTGCTTCCCAGGAATTCTCGGGAACCCATATCTGATCCAACACACCACTTGGGGTTTTTCCCTCCACTTCACGCTGAACTGCTTGAGAAAGCAGTTATTGCTCCAAACCCAGGGTTTTTTACAGCGGGTTTGGTACTCATAAACATGGATTAGTCAACTTTACACCACACTCATCAGCCTCCATTGACAAACTCATGCTCATCCCCGCCATGCCATTACCACATGTCCTGGATTCCCATCCTCACAGTGTATCTTATTCAAGGGACCCACCAAAGCTCCTTGGATCTGCTGGCAGGGCCTTTGGGATTCCCTTACCACAGCAGGCAGCAGCTTTTGGGCTCACAAACCTCGACGCAGAACCTTCCAGAAACACTAAATCCACCCACCCCTCCCTGCCGCCAGCACACATTACCAACATCGCCTGTTTCACACCGTTTTGAGGAAGGTTAAGAGTTGGCTGGTTGTAGCCAAAGTTGTGACTAATATTTTTTGGGGAAAGTACTTTATGTCAAAACAAGTGAGTAGTGAAGTGGAGACATGTGGTGCAGAGATGTGGGAAGAGAGGGAAGGAGGGGCTTTTTGTGCCAAATTTCCCTGTTCCCTAAAGGGAGAACCCAAGTTGCCTTATTTCTTAATGTAGAATGAGACAGAGAAGGAAAACAGAGAAGGAAAACTTCCCTCTTTATTTCTTTTAGATCCTTGTATTTCTAGAAAGCTGCTGAATCACCCCCTTATGATAGGTTGTCATGGAAGAGGGTCCCTTGGCTTGCACTGGTGGCCATGGGCCACCCCCCTGCAGCCCCCTCCAGGGGTCCCAGAGCTGTTGGAGCCCTCGGAGCCCTGCCCAGCGCAGGCTGCAGCTGCCACTGCCCCAGAACAATCCCTTTTCCTCATGGCTCCTTCCTGCAGCCAGGGGCTGCGGGTTTCAGGCTTTCCAAGCCTTTTTCCCAGGCAGAGCAAGGTGTGCAGGCGCCTGGCAAAGCAGTCGGTGGGGTCCAGCCCCAGGGACAGCCGAGGCTTCCAGGCTCATTCCTTACGAGCCAGAGTCAGGTGTGTTCCACGGAAACGTGTGGGTTCCGTGACTTTGTAAGTGAAATATAACCAATTATTTCCAGTCATTTAGAGCAGGCAAAGGTCTCAGCCCTCAAAACTACTTTGCTTCCAGAAGTTATTCAGGCCCTGTGGAGCCACATATATTTGCTTATTAACGAAGTGACTGTGCTGGCCGAGCCTCCTTCCGCTCTCTGGAGCCGAGTGTGGTATGGAAAGAGGCAGAGCCCGTCATGTCCCGGTGCCTGTGGAGGCTCAGCTGCAGAGCTCATTTCCTATTTACATCCCCAAAAAGCCCAGCTCAGCACAGGCTGCTGCCTCTGCAGCCAGCAAGGTGCGCTCTGCAGGTGTGGGTGGGTGACTCGCCCTGCGCCCGCAGCACCCGCAGGTTATCTGCGTCCTCCGGCTCACGGTGCTTCCCCGGCCCAGGCAATTCCAAGCACACCCAAATAAAGTCCCAAATCAGTCCTGTCTGGCCTCACCCTCTTTCTCAGCAGAGGGTTTGGATGGTTTCCATGTCTCGTTTTCTCTTCCTCCCAGAGGAAGTCCGCCCTACGAACAACTCCCTGTGAAGGCCTGAGCCAGAAGGTCAGACCTCGCCTGCTGTCCCGCTCTCCCGATCTCTCCTCATGAGAGCAACGACCTCCAAGTCTCTCCTACATCCCAGGTGGGTTTTCCTCTTCCCCACACATGGCATCCCCTTCCTGGAGAAGCCCAGTTACCTCCTCCTGCCCCCATTAACCCCTTCTCAGCCCCAGTACTCCGTGCTCTGGGTGGCACAGCCTGGACTGTGGGAGCCCCAGGTGAGCTCTGGAGCTGGGGGGATCGCTGGGGGGCTGATTCCCATCCCCACTGATAACTACAGTGAGACAGCAGGAATGAGGAACTGCACATGGAAGTGAAACATCCTGTGGCATCCCCCTTTCAGCAGGGCCTGTTGTGACAGGACAAGGGGAATGGCTTCCCACTGCCAGAGGGCAGGGTGAGATGGGATATTGGGAAGAAATCCTTCCCTGGGAGGGTGGGCAGGCCCTGGCACAGGGTGCCCAGAGAAGCTGTGGCTGCCCCTGGATCCCTGGGAGTGTCCAAGGCCAGGCTGGACGGGGCTTGGAGCACCCCGGGCTGGTGGAAGGTGTTCCTGCTTATGGCTGGAGGTTGGAATGAGATGATCTTTAAGGTCCCTTCCAACTCAAACCATTCCATGAGTCTATAAACAGCTGGCTGGAGCCTGTCAATTTTGGCTATTCTTTCAAAACTCATCGGAAATACTAAAATACACCGATTTTGGTTTGCCATCCCTTGGGAACAGTGGTATTGTTCCCAGCCAGCAGCGAGGAGCTGTCAGGATGCCCAAACCGTGACATGACTGGCTCGATGCCTCTGACAACCCCAGTTTCACTGGAAATGACGGGGCTGGGCTGGACACCCCAGTGCTGTGGCTTTGCCAGGCTTCAGCCCTCTTGGTGCCAATGTGTGGCAAAAGGCACTTCCTGGAGACAGATATTTTAAAACCTGAATGTTATCATGGCCAGCTGACCATGACCAGGGCTCATTTCAGATAATCTTCACAGGGACCTCAGGAACAACCCACCTGAGCAGAGGTTGCTCCCTTAAATCACTTTGGCTACAACTCAGAGTCACCAAACCGAGCGAGGTTTGAGGTTCACTTCTCCATCTGAGACTCCGTGTCACACTGTGACTGGATACTGTGCTGAAATGCAGCTGCCGGAATTATGGAGGTGGAAGACCTTTATTTAGCCCAATCTTCCATCATGAAACCTCCTCCAGACTTCCAGCAGCCCCCCTCCCAGAGCGCTGAGTAACAGGACCAGCGCAGCTGCCTGCCGTGACCTCCCCCGAGCCGCCGAGCCTTGTGTGTTTTGGATACCAAACTATTTCCATCAGAAAGTAACTTCCTCACAAAGTCAGTGGGAGATCTTTGGGCTTAGTTTTCTTATGTTTCGGGGGGGTTTTGTTAAATACAGACAAATTCTATTTTTGTTTGCTAAGAAGACTCCAAAACCTCCTTTAACCATAAAGCAATCTGGAAGCACATCCTGCCCTTGCTCCGGCACCCTCGGCTCTCCCCGGGCCAGCCATGGCTGTCGTTTTAGGCATCACTTAGCAACGCTTACGAGCAAGAGTTTGTGCTGTGCTGGGGTCACCACACCCACCACCACATCACACAGCCACACAGCCAACTTTCCAGAAAAATGGAATTTAAAAAAATAAAAAAACCCAACTCTTTTGGCATCCCATTCCCACGACTCAAACAGTATCGATTTGGGGTGGAAATTCCCTGGCAGGAGCTCCTGTTTCCGCTCTGTGTGTTGTTTAGAAACGTGGTGAGGAGGGTTCTGGGAGATGAGCTGGGGTGTGCCAGAGCTGCAGCCTCACCCTGCACTCTCTGAGGCTCCTCAAACATGACCCAAGCACGATGGGGACCGACGGGACCCCGTCGAGGTGCCTATTGTTGCTGAGCTGCAGGCACCAGCATTCCCTGATCTCCTGGACAGGCATGCTCCCAGACTTCCATGTTTCCAGCGTGGAAACACCTGGATATTGCACTCCCACGGCAGGAATCTACTCCTGCCTCTGGTGCAGGCTCCAACTCCCAGCTAAGCACAAGACGCAGGTGGCCAAAGGAAGGCCCGGCCTCCATCCCACCACACCCCAGGACAACCAGTCACTTGGGCAGCTTCTCTCAGCTGGCTCAGGAGGCACCTTTAATCACACACATCTTTCCCCGTGCATCGTGTCCCCCACCCAGAGCTGCCATGGAGCTGTGATGGTGCCACCAGGGCTGGCAGGAGGTGACAGACAAGTCACATCCCCGATGGGACATCGATGACCCACCATCCCTTGCCACCACTGTCCTATTTTGTTTGTTTCCAAACACAAGACGTGGAAAGCCCCTGGAGCCTGACAGCAGCCACGTAGCGGGGGCAGCTGAGGAGGAGAGCAGTGACTCAGAGTGGGGGTGCCAGGTCAGCCCGGCCATGGGGACACACCAGCAGCCCTGCTCCCGGGGGAAGGAGGTGGGCAAGCTCTGTGTGTCTGGTGGGCACACAGAGGCACTGCTGGGATGGCTTCCAGTGGAGACCTGGAAACCAGTGCTCATTCTCGTGTCTCTCACGAGGGCGTGTGATGTGGGTGTGTCCGTATGCATCTCTGTCCGGCTGCCCCCCTCCCTCAGCATTCTGAATATATGGGGTTTCCTTACTTTTATTGCTGGTACTATCACTCAATTGTCATATTTTAGCTCCATGGACAGTTTCTGTATCAAATTCTCTGCTCTGGGGCTTTTTAGGATGAGAAGCCCTGTGTAAGTTTAAAACTGTTTCTCAGGGCCATTAAAATTATGCAGAAATAACATAACCCCTTCAAGTCTGGAAACTCATCGTGATGCAGGATTTAATCTTTACCTGTGCTTGGCCAAGTGCTTTCCTGTGCTCCACCAGGATGTCTGAGCACCTGCCCTGAAGTGACACCACACCACAATTCTGCTGTTGGGCTGATGATTGATGGGTTTTCACTGCTTGGGTAAATTAAGGAAAGAAGTGAAGTAGTGAAATGAATAGAAGCAAACCCACAGCTTCATTAGAACTGCACTACCCCCCTTTCATCAAAAATGTGATTTCTGCAGCCTGGATGGCAATGCCTCGTCACTTCACTGTCACATTATGGCCCACGACACCCAGAAAACCACAGCAGTACAAATCCTGTGCTGTTCCCTGCCTCCCTTCCCCAAGGCAAAGAATTAGGAACAGCAAAAACAAAATCATGGGACTGAAATAATAAGAATTAAAAAGAAAAAAAAAATAGAAGAAAAGCAATCACAAGACCAGTGGCTTGGAGCCGGGTAGGGAGGGAACCCACAGCCACTGCACCATGGGCAGCACACACATCCCTCTGCCAACAGGGACCTCTGCTCAGGCTCCCACCACCTTGACATGCCACACAACACCTCCTCGGCTGGAATTTCTCCCTCCTTTCTGCCCTTTTCCAGCTCCTCAAGTCTGCACCTGAAAAGAAGGCGCAGAGGAGCCAACCTGATTTACTGAATTTTATCCTTTTTTTTGACCCTATAAGGAAACATCCTTTTTCCCACCATGAACATTTCAAACCCTGCACATTTTGGGGAAGAAAGTTCCTCTGTGTGTCTACAGCTAAAGAGAGACTTTGACTTCCCACCTGCCACTCTGGGACTGATGCAGGCAGGAGAGCGAGCAGGCTGACTCCCATTTCCCGGGAGACGGTTCAGCCAGATTTAGGAAAAACTGAGCAGTCTCTGTGCCAGGACCCATGGCAGATGCTGGGGGAAAGCAGGGATGGAGCTCAAAGCCTGTGCTGAGGCTCGTTGCCAGCGATGCAGCACAGAGTCCGTGCTCGGCAGCGCGCGCAGACACCGCGCTCGGCTCTCCCAGGGACCCCAAACCCTTTGGGTCTGCACCCAAATATTTGAGCTGGGGTCCCCTCACTCTGGTCTGTGCGGGAAGAGAGGTGTTGACCACACTTAGAAGTCCTGTCGCTCCCCAATGTCTACGGAGGGAGCTCCGTCAGCGTTTCTCCTGCCCTGTGGCCTCTGCGTCCGAGAAGAAGCTTGGCCAGTGTGTTGTCCACTTCCCCTCCATGGCTGGAGTCAGGGAAAGGGACGGGGTGACACCTCCTGCCCAAACACACCTCACCACGAGGTGACACCACCTCTGGGTCTCCTCTGTGCATGACCTGAGCACCTCACACACGCTGGCACACATGCACAGCACCATGGCTCCCTGTGCCTTCCTACAGCAGGATTCCTTCATGGGGAAAGGGGATTCTGTGGCCTTCACTACCTCGAGGGCAGGGGTTTATGGTGAGACTGGCACTGTGTGAGTGCCCCTTTGCTTGGGACGCATGTGGAGACTGACTATTCATACCTACTTCATCTCCCTCCCTCTACTACTCCTTATCCATTGGTCCTGAGGGCCATTTTCCAAAACTTCAGGCTAAGGCCACTAAATGTTCCTGGGCTCCATCACGGTAGAGTTCATCACAGGTAAATTATTTTGCTAAATCCCTTGAGCAGTTACTCCCTCAACAGGAACAGCACAAAGAACCCCAAATATGCTGCAGCAGAAGGCAACCTGCACACTGCCAGAGCGCCTCTGCCTTCCGAGGTGTCAGGACTCTTCACTCATGTTGGCAAATCAAAGTTTGCAGTAACCCAGATCGCCTGACTCCTGGTCTTGTGCCTTGATCACAAGATGATCTTTCCCTCTGCAAGAGCACCGGGAGCGAGGGATGAAACATCACTTGTGTTGCCCAACACCTCCCCCACGGACATGCTCCACTTAGACCTCGGCACATGGAGAAGAGCCAGGACCCGGGGCAGCAGCGCACACCTCCCGGGCAGCCAGTGCGGGGCTCTGCCACGGGCTCCATCAGCAGCCCTGAGCTACCGACGGGGTTTGCTCCCATCCTGGTAATCCCTCATTTTACAGCACAGATTTGGGACTGAGGTGGAGCTCAGGTAGGCAAATCCATACCATGAGCAATGCCAGCTTTGGCCACAGGAAGTCTTGTTTCAGGGGAAAAAAAACAAGATAACACCCTGGAAACTCTAAACACAACTTTCTGTATTCCCTCTTTTTCTTCTTCTGAGGCCAGCGAGGCCCCACCGCATTCTTGAACAAATGCAACACATCCAATTAATTTATATGGAAACTGGCCCCAGCCCACAGTAAGGATTCAGTATCAAGGTAAGTTTTACTCCGTGAAGCATCCTCATAAACTTAAAGCCCAGGGATTCATCTCTTCAGGGGATCCCTGTTTCCTGTCCTGCCCCAAAGCCCAGTTGGAGGCTCTCCACTGGCTGCAGTGGACTTCAGATCAGATCAGCTAAACAGAGTGGTGATTCAAACTGCAAACTGCAGCAGCCCAGTCAGCCCCAGGTCCTTAGGGGTCCTTAGGCTCTCAACTGAGGCCAAACTGGGGAGAACTGGGGAGCTGAGCCCCGCTCTCCCTCCTCTGTGGATCCCACTGCTGATGCTGCACAGGGGCACGAGCTCTGCTCCACGCGGGCCAGAGATGCTCAGGCTCTCCGAGTGTCACAGACACACCTCCTCCTTCTTTGGTTTTAAGTTCTAAATTGTCCCAACATAAAGTAAGGATCTCTGTAGGCAGAAGCAAAGCCAAGGAATGTGTTGTTGGTAGGAATGCTCTGGGTCAAGTGCTTGCTTTGCCTGTATTTACACGCTTCGGGGAGTCATTCCCTGCCTTGCAGAACTGCTTCCATGCAGTGTTACTATTTCCCAAGCATCCTGGACCTCACTCCGCATTCTTTTTCATTAGTGAAGTGAATTTTTCTCTCTGTAATCAATAACGACCCTCATTATCTAGATTATCTAGAACTAGATAATTTGATATGTAATAAAATCTGATAATTTGAAAATATAAATGTTTTATTGATCACATTTTTACTGATCCAAACTGAACTGTCTCCTTAGGAGACAGACACCACAGCTTTGCATTACCCTGCTCTCTCCCCCTTGGCTTGACCCACTTTTCCCTTTCTTTCCCGTGGAATCAAACCCCGTAACTAACCTTTAAGGGTTCCTCAGTCTTTGTTTTGTTCCTATTAACCTTCTGTTTCTCTGGATAATTCTGCAGCCAAGAGTAGGTGTGACTCCCACGGCACAAGTCTCGCTGTGCTGTTGACTCATGTGCTGTGCTCGCTCAGCCAGCTCCTGTGATGGGGAGGCTTATGCAACGTAGCGAGGTCTCCCAGAGCATATGCTCTTACTCGAGCTGTGAGATCTCGGCGTGTTCTCTCTGCTGGATGCGACCCACGGCGCTGGCGGGACGTGCCGCGGGCACACGCTGTGCCACGAGCCCTCACGGTGCCCTGAGCACGCACACGAGTCACCAGGCCCCCGCACGGCCCGTGGGAAAGGTGCTTTGGGCACATCCTCCCTCCGCTCTCGACCTGAAAATCAAATCTGTGCGCAGAGATGCTGCTGGGCGCCGCATCGGGGCGGTTCTGCAGGCCGCTGCCCTCCCCGGCACAGGGAGCTCCCAGCGAGGAGCCCTCCCTGCTTTTCTAAAGGCCACTCAGTTCTATATAGAGATTATATAAAGTGAACTTAACAGACGGTCAGATTTGGCCTGTCATGTTGGGAGGGCTCTCACACAGATTTTTTTTTAGGAGGGAAACTAGCAAGACATGTGGTGAAAAACACCCTATAGCTTGTAACTCCTGTCTCCAAGATCCAGCCATCTGTTCCCATGAACTTCAAGTGAGAAGCAGCCACCATTTTGAAGGCAGACACTTAAAAAGTGAGGGGATTCAGCCCTCGATTGCTTGGGCAGAAACTGGCCCCAATGCCCGTCTGAAAGGCCAACACACGAACTGCAAACCTCTCTGTGTAAGATCATATCCCTGCACGGGGCAGCAACAGCTGAGCTAATGGCTATAAAATTAGCAGATTCACAGAGTGCTTTGGGTTGGAAGAGACCTTAAACACCATCCTGTTCCACCCCCTGCCATGGGCAGGGACACCTTCCACCAGCCCAGGCTGCTCCAAGCCCTGTCCAACCTGGCCTTGGACACTTCCAGGGATCCAGGGGCAGCCACAGCTTCTCTGGGCACCCTGTGCCAGGGCCTGCCCACCCTCCCAGGGGAGAATTTCTTCCTAATGCTGAATTTAATCTCCCCTTTTAGTTGGAAGCCATCGCCCCTTGTCCTATGTAAATTCCCAATGCTTTGACCCCTGTGCAGGAGAGGGTGAGCTGGATGTGGGGGTCATCCAGCCCCCCGTGGGACCCCGGGACCAGCAGGAGACAGTGGGACCCCTGGCAGGCAGCTGGGGCCAGAGCTGCACAGGTCGAGAGCAGCCTCTGCTATTTCCTCCACGACTCATTGCCACCCAGCCCATAAACTCACAGGATTCATAAAGACAGAAATAAAACCTCCTTAAAAGCCCCGCTACGGAAAGGAAAAACCCATGTCCTGCTGCCCAGCCCTCTCGGGTTCGAGCCAGGTTTTCTCACAGCGAGGCTGAAACACCGGGTTTGGGGCGAGGTGTCACCACGTCACTGCGGCCCTTCGCTGGAACTCCCGGGAAAGGCGGCTGAAACATTAACCTGGGCTCCCCGTGGCACCTTTCCCAACAGGAGATGAAAGGCAGCAGCTGCTGATATGGAAACCAACTGTGGGAGCCGCCGAGCACTGACACATGCGATCGCGCGGAGCCACCGGCTCCTGCAAACGTGCTGCAGGAAATGACTAAACATTCAGTGCTTGTTATTGAGCAGGATTCCTGGAGACACGTAGGTGGTGTGGACAGCGTGGTATGTGCATTAAAGTGCAATTTAGGTCAATGATTCTTTGAAAGGACCATTCTTCCTTTCGCCCCCCCCTCTTTCTCCCTTCAGGGACGTTTGCTATTCAAAGATTAACTTTTCCAGCTCTCTTTTCCAAACGGTTCCCATCAGCCCAAAATGAAATTAAAATGGGGGGAAAGACAGTAGGAATTACCCTGCTTTAATATTGAAATCTCTCTGCAATTTTTTCTCATTTTAGCTATTTTTAATGCTAAAAAAGAATTCCAAGGAAGCTTTAGAGAGAAGAGTGCGTGTTTAGACAAAACCAATCGTATTTCATGAGGTGTCTGAGTCTCACTTTTTAACAGGTGAACCCAAAACGAGAGCCAGCTCCAGGGAGACCAGCCAGATCCGGGCTGTGGGAAGTGTCAGCACAGCTCCAGCTCATGCTGAGGCGTGCCAGGGCTGCAATCCACCTTTTCCATGGACCCTCTGGTGCCCAGTGGTTCCTGAAGCACCTCCAAGAATGTGAGGAGGTGCCTCCAGCGCTGCCCCAGCACACCGAGACCTCAGCAGCAAACACAAATATTCTCCAAAAGCTGCTAAAAGCTCTGCTGTGTAAACCCAGCATTATCTCATCGATCATATTCACATTATTGCAAGGAAAACTAGTGCATCCACCACACTCATGGATCCTAAGGCTCCCTGCCCTCCCGGGAGACATGGAAACTCAGGGGAGATACGGCTGCCATGGAAAAGGGTTTCACCTCCTGCAGTGGGAGCAGAGCCACGAGACTCGCGGGTTTCTCCTCATTGCGGAGGGACTCTGACACTGTTTTCAGCGGAAGCCAGAGAAATCCCAACCTGGAATTGGTGGCAGATGTGCAGCAGGGCTGGGGAAGGGAGCTGGGTTTGCCGGAGGACAGGCCTCTAACACAGGCATCAGGAGAGAAAAGGTCTCTTTGCTAAAGAAAAATGAATAAATTATTGATGGTGATGCAATTTCTTGCAGTAAGAAATTCTGAAGACCCTTTCCAAATAAGAATGAGACCAGGCAGAACGCTGGTCTTCTCAGGCCACCTACTTCTTTTTTTCTCTACCAAGGACCAGCTAAACAAAATCCCAAGAAAAGCTCATTTGTATCCATTTAATTATTTAATCAATAGCTCTGCTTTTAAAGCTCCTCCTCACCCTCGCTCCAGCAAAGCCTGGTGTCCCTCAGATCCTGGAATATCCAGGGGACAGCAAGGCATTTTAGGGGGGATTGTTATGAGAGTTGAACTGAAATTAAATTCTGTTAAGAAGGCACTAAATGAAATAGAGCAAGGGGAAACAGCAGCTGACCCACGTGTTTGGGTACAAAGCCAGTTCTGCGGAAGGCGAGCGCACCACAGGGATGCCCAGGTTATTTCCGTGCCCTTCCAGAAGCTCCAAGGGTCCTGCAGCTGGCAGTGAGCTGGGCAGCGAGCTGGGCAGGCAGGAGGGAGCTCGATGGATTGTGTCCTGGCCGGGACATCACCTCCAGCAGCCTCGTGCCCTGGGCATGAATCCATCCCCTCCTTACCCAGCAGATCGCAAAACCAGTTGGCTCATCCTGACATTTAACAGTGCAGATGGGTCGCCTGCTGCTGGCTGTTGTTGAACCAGGAGAGGGATCACACCAAAACATAAATCCCAATAATTTTTAAAAGCTCTTCACTTTCTTTTGCAAGTCTCTTCTCCAA
The DNA here is from genome assembly GCA_013396755.1 of Sclerurus mexicanus. Classification (NCBI taxonomy): domain Eukaryota; kingdom Metazoa; phylum Chordata; class Aves; order Passeriformes; family Furnariidae; genus Sclerurus; species Sclerurus mexicanus. The sequence goes on along the minus strand of VWZF01007201.1, from coordinate 136,084 downwards.
GTGTTTCCGGAATGCATTTTGAGTGAGGGAATGACTGTGGCTAGTTCCGAGGTTTTGCCAAATGGTGGCCAGGCAGTGCTTGTCTATCAGTGAACATTTTCTGGGAAGAATTTTTAAATTGTCATTGGAAAATCTCAGCTGAACTTGAGATGTTTCTCTGGAGGCTCCCATCAGCTGGGATGCACATCCTCTTGGTTAGGGAGACCACAAGAGAGCTGGAGAGGGACTTTGGACAAAGGCCTGGAGGGACAGGAATGGCTTCCCACTGCCAGAGGGCAAGGTTAGATGGGATATTGGGAAGGAATTCCTCACTGGGAGGGTGGGCAGGCCCTGGCACAGGGTGCCCAGAGAAGCTGAGGCTGCCCCATCCCTGGGAGTGTCCAAGGCCAGGTTGGACGGGGCTTGGAGCACCCTGGGCTGGTGGAAGGTGTCCCTGCCCATGGCAGGGGGTGGAATGGATGGGCTTTAAGGTCCCTTCCAACCCAGACCATTCTGTGATTTTGTGGAGTCAGGATGGGTCAGACTCACGGTAAAGGGACTGTTTTGCATGAACCCCAATTTCAGCAGAACTTCCTCATGGTGATGGGCTGTGGGGACACGTTTGGGTGTGAATCGCACAGGAGAGGCAAAGGGCATGAAAACCCAAAGTAAAACACAAAAGGGCTCAAAACAACTCCTTTGATGATACAAAATATAACACACAAGTGTCATTAGTTTTCCCACATCTCACATTTCCTTCCCCACCTCTACCTTGCTCCCTACCTTTGGTTTGCTCCTGATTCATATTGCTCCTGAGGCTGGGACCAGACAGTGGCACCACCAACCTCTCAACAGCAAGCTTTCCCTTGGCCAATTTTGCAGCATTAACTGCCTCCCAAGGCCATTTGTTCTGAGGTATAAAGCCTTTTTTTTTCTCCGGGAATTGATCTGGCAATGCTTTCGGGACTGCTGCCAGGGGAAGAGTGTCCCTATTGCTCCTTCATTACCATCACAGCTACGGGACATTTGCTGCCGGTCTCAGGATCTTGGCTGAAGTTCCCGAGCCTTAGCAATCTTTCCAAATGCAGGGAATTCCCTTTGGATAAAGGGAGAGGGACAGTCACAGGAAAGCTTTGACTGCCATTCCTCAAATGTATTCCTTCATGCCCCTCCAGGCAGCTGCAAACACCAGGGAAAGCCAGGCAGCACCTCTGTGCTGGCTCCATCAGGCTTCAATCCAGCCCAGGATACAAAGGTCAGTAAAACCCCCAATATTATGAGGGCAGATGCAGAATCAAAACACAGGAGATTTTCACTTTTTTTTTTTTCTCTTAACCCCCTTAAAGGCCTTACACAGCGAAAAAGGCATTACTGGAGAAAATAAAGAGATGTGCAAATACTGAGTATCATTAAAATAAGAGCAGCTCATAGAAACATGGTAAGGAAAAGGAGCTCCTCCATTCCTGCTCTTAGGACAGGGAGAAGCTGCAGTGATCAGTGCAGAGTGCCTGCTCCCGGCAGCTCCTCATCCTGGTCCCTGGATTAGGGGAGCAGCAGCATGCTCTCATCTGCTCTGTCACCACCCTGACCTTTCCCACTCACCACTCAGTATCTTGCCTGTCACTGCTACATCCTTGTCACTCCAGACACTCTCTCTGGGGCAGTTATTACTCAGACATGTAATTGCTTAGTGCTCCCTCAAATCACAGATACAAGACACTAGAAGACATCTAAGACTCCAGCTTCTTTGAGACCCCAAAGCATGAAGACAAAGAATTTCCCAGGAAAACTTAGGGAACCATAGCTATGCTCCTTGATGTTTAACCCATGAAGTCACCTCAATTCCTTATTTTAAACAAGGATGACTTTGCATTAACAATAACATTGCCCTTTTGTAATGCATCAGCTAAACACCTCGAGTTTGGGGTGCACAGGATCACAGAACCATCTAGGTTGGGAAAGACTTCCAAGAGCATCGAGTCCAACCTTTAAACCTTGGTTCGGGCCCAGGGACAGCGCAGTGTGGAGCTCACGTGCTTCCCAGTAACTCCACTTGACCACATGACTCAGCAGCACGGATCCCACGCTTCCCATCACCGCTCAGGGCTTCACACACAGATCTCTGCTTTCATCTGAAAAACATAACATGGGTGGGATTTGTTTACGCTGGGTGGAAGGATGTACGAGAGCCAAGCCGGCGACCGCAAGTGTTAGGAACTGGCAGAAAGGGCAGCAGCTGTTATGATGCAAAAGCACATATTTGCCTGAAGACTCTGGCTAGAAAACCATCAGAGAAATCCAGACTGATTCATGCTCTGCACCCTCCCCAGATGACTTCCGAGGGCCACGCCAGCTCCCTGCAGCAGCCGGAGCGCTGGCTGCCCCCGGCCAGCTGTGCCACGCGGGCCGTCGGCCCAGACCACGGCTGGGACCACGCACTGCCTCCTGTGCCAATTAAACACGGGCTGCCGGGCCAGGGAGATTTCTCTTTAATCAAAGTACAGCAGTGAAGTAAGACATTAAGTGATGGTTTAACTACAGCATCAACAGCTGAATCACAGTGGCTGAGCAAGCAAGCAGTGCCAGACAGTCCCTGTTCCCCCGGTGCCAGGGGAGCCCCAGGGGAGCAGGTGAAACCAGGCACGAAGGCCCAGGGCTCCAGCACCTGCACTGCCAAATCCACCCAGCAACAGTCCCATGGCAGGGCCAGGACAGAAATGCCCACGTACTCCCTATTTGCAAGTGGGAGTAAAACACTCTAAGCCTCATCTCTGTGTCTTGATGTAGAAAAACCTCCTCATTTGAGGGACAAAAGTCAGGGAAGTAGGAGAAGTTGCCCTTCAAGATGTGAAGTCTTGGAAATGTGGGCTGAAGTCTGAGCTCATCAGTAGACTCCACAAGTTAATTTACAAACTCTAAGCACACCCCTCCCTCAGCCAGAGCTGAATTTACCCTTCCAAGGAAGAGGAAAAGACATAGAAACACTCCTATGTGGTTTTTATTTGAAGCTTCCGCTTCAGGTTTCTATGTTTGCATGTGATATTAAATGAACATAATGTGCTGCCTGAAGAGGCTTTCACTGTCATCTGTCCTGGTTTTGGCTGGGGCAGACTTAATTTTCTTCCTGGTCACTGGTACAGGGATGTGCTTTGGATTTACGATGAGAATAATGTTGTTAACACACTGATGGCTCAGTTGTTGCTGAGCACTGTTTACATTAATTCAAGGACTTTTCAGCTTCCCACCCCCAAAATAACTTCCCTTAAAAAGTTCATAAATACTACAATTATCACCGATTGATGGGGTGATTCAAATTTCCCAAGATTTGCAATTGTGGCCACCACATCTCAACTCTCAGTGCAAGGTGGTTTTCCCCCCACCACCGCTAGCCATACATCCCAGTATTTTACTGCTAGCAGCAACACTTCTGGGTGCTCCTCCTAATTCTATCCAGCAGTATTCTCAGAATCAAGCACCAGTCCCAGACACAACAGTATCAACCAGGAGTACCTTCCTCCACTTCCAAATTGCTTGACTTGTGCCTGCCAGGTCAGGACAGGAATCCTCAAGTAAAAAAGCCAATTCATCAGGCCTTGGGATTTTGGGCAGTCCATCCTGGGATGGGACAGGCTCTCCCCCTGCCAGGAGACACAGCTGCAGGTCACGGGCAGCGTGGTCAGACCTCATCTCCTGGGAGGACAAACACCTTTGTGGGGTAAACAGTGACTGGTTACTATCAAAGGGGAAAAATAGGCTGCTCTGTAGAGAAATGGCAGCAACATCCCCGAATGTCCTGACTTTACAGAAATGAATGAAGACCCTTTGGGAGTATCTGGTTTGAGTAAAACCTGCTCCAGAGTGACTTGCTCTGTTCTGCTGGTGGCAGAACAACCTGCAGAGCTCCATATGTGGCAGCAGCAGGGTGAGCAATGTTACGCTGGTGCCAGAGGTGAATTTTATGCCCATGCCGTGTTCCCAAGATACCCTCATTCCCTTCAAGTCATACACAGAGTTTGGGGGAACTGGCTGCTAATTTTGGGGGGTGGCAGCCTATTTTTTTCCCCCACAGTTTCTGTAACAAGACCTCTACTCACAGTAACAGCAGCAAACTCACTCACCCAGCCAGGAGGGAACATCTGAGCATGTTGCTCAACCAGACCACAGGCAACAAAGCCATCAGCTGACAATCCCCCAAAGCCTCCAGCGCAGCCCTCAGAGCGGGATGGGAGAGGGCCAAACACCAGTGCCATCAGCAGATGAACTGCTTGGCAGCTGCTCTGCCCTATCTGATGAGGTTTGCCCGTACAGCTCACACAGACCTCCCCGGACCACCCGTGTGTGGAGAACCATCTCTCTGTGTGAGGGCTCCAGCACCAGCACTGGGGGCTGAAAAGCTCTGGTTCTGTGCTTTGTTGTTTGGAGGGACACACTGCCAGCAGGGCAGGGGACCCACAGCACTGCTCTCCTCCACCCAGTGATGAGCCCTGTGCCCACAGCCACCACATCCCCCAGCACGAGGCTGCCTGGCTGCAGAAAGCAAGTACTGAAAATCCAAACACTGAGGGTGCCACGTGCCTGTTCCCACATAACCACGTCCCTTTGGGTTGTGCCCTACGGAATGGCGATGAATTGCATTAAGGAGTCCAATGCATAATAAAGAAATGCAAGAATTTCACTGTTTTTGTCTCCCTCCTTTTCATTTTTGCATCAGCTTTTTTCCCCCCTCCCCTGCATTAACTTCAAAGTCTCCCCTTCCCTGCAATTACAGCACAGAACCCCCAGAAATGCAGTGATTTCTCTGGGCTCTCCAGCCTGAGCTTACTGCCCACACTGGATTTATGCTGTGTTTGTTTATTTGATGGCCCAGTTAGGAAACTCAGAGTGGGAACTGTGCATGGGATGCACACGGATCACAGCAAGACCTGGCAAAGCACCTGGGAACTCTCTGGCCTCCAACCAGTGCAGCATCAGGCCACACTGCACTCACAAGGAAAACAGGAGAATATCACTGCCATTCTCTCTGAGAAAAACCACCCGTTTCAGCAGGGCTACACTCAGAGCTGGGTGACCAGCACCCAGCCTCGGGCCACTGGCAGCCACAAGGTTCCTAGCCCTGGTTTCTCTGTGGGCTGCAGCCCTCAGGATCAGACTTCACCTCCTCCATTTTTTCTCACTGTTGTGAAAACTGCAGCAGGGAATTATAGAATGCTAAAATGGTTTGGTTGGAAGGGACCTTAAAGCTCATCTCATTCCACCCCCTGCCATGGGCAGGGACACCTTCCACCAGCCCAGGTTGCTCCAAGCCCCGTCCAACCTGGCCTTGGACACTCCCAGGGATCCAGGGGCAGCCACAGCTTCTCTGGGCACCCTGTGCCAGGGCTGCCCACCCTCTAAGTAAAGAATTTCTTCCAAACATTTAATCTAAACCACCAAGGATGCTGGTCCCATGTCTCCAACCTTTGTAACTAGTCCACAGTTAATCACATCCAACTCACAGGCTTTGCTAGCACTGAAAGTCCTGCTCCTTCACCTTCTGTCCCTTCTGTTACAACAAACTGTGTTTGGATGCTGTAGGAAGCATGAAGGATATTTCTCTTAGCTGTATACAAACAGAAACTCCTGTGGGACTCTCTGGCTGTTTAGTTTTGTTTTACATGACACAGAGCAGCACAACCAAGGCAGAAAAACACAGAATCTGGCCCACAAGTACAAAAATCCAACATGAAGAGGAGTCTTCATCCTCCCTCCCTGCCCTGAGTTCAGGCAGTGGCCAGGCAGGCACACGAAGAGGTTTCTCCTCTGGCCACCAGCCAGCATTAAAGAAAAGCCAAACCCAAGCACCTGGCTCCTACCACACTCGTACCACTTCTGCTCCCACCTCCGAGGCCCACGACTTACTTTGATGCTATTCCGAAATCTCTTTCTCCCAGCTCCAAACCAAGACTTGAAATTATTAGAGGGAGTAATGCCTCTCAGGGCAGAATGCAAATTTAAAACACTTGTCCCAAATAACAGGAGGTAGTAATTAGGTTCCAGCACTTCCCAAGCAGCATCCCTCAGCTACACCCTTTCCTGCACTGCTCCACTGATGTAGGACATGTGCCATGCCATGCTGTTAAAACACAGGCAGGTTTCCTTTATCTGTGTCATAAATCAACTCCTCTCTTTTCATTTTCTTCCTTCGCTCTGTCCTGTGGTCTATGAGCTTTGCTCTCTGCTTGTTTCAGCCTTTTGCTTCGTGTTGCTGTTCTTTATCCCAGTCCCACCTTTTTTTTGCTTTTCCCCTCAAGGTGCCTGCTTCCTTAAATAGTTCTCTCTCGTTCCTTCCTCCCTTTCCTTATCATCTTCTCTTTCTCACAGTTAACCAGTGTCTCCTTCCTCTTCCCCAGGCTTTCCTGCAAGGCCAATTTGCATTCTTTCTCAATCACATCAAACAGGAGATTTCAATTTAGCAGCAATCAGGGGAACACCTCAGACATCCACATGGCATCAAAGCCTCCTGTCACCTCTGTTCCCAAAACCCCACTGCGCTCTCGGTCTGTGCAGCAGAAGCTCAGATCCACCTTGCAATGAGGTGATGCTGCCATCACCCTCTGGCACTGAGCCATTCCCAAAGCCACCCCTCTGCTCCAGGTGACTGTGTCTTGTCTGACCATACACACATCATCCCACACCTCTTCAGGCCAGGAAGGGCAGCTCTGCTGCTCTTGCCATGAAAAAATAAAGTGAATGATGCCGATTGCCACAGGATGAGGCTGAGCTGATGGCTGTGGCAGGATCAGACGCCCAAGGCAAAATAACAGGGACACAGGTTCCTTGCCCCGCTAGTGCCTGTGCCCTCAGGGAGGAGCAGAAAGCTAAAGAAGGCAAGTCTATATGTTCATTATAATCTGATTGCAATTCCTTACAAATATACGTTAAGGTTAGCTCTGGAATCAGGACATGGTCATGGATCTGCTCATGCATAGGATTTGTGTTTAAGAAGCTCCATTGTTACAGTAAATCTACAAAGAAAGTGTTCAGCTGGGCTAGTGCTGCTACAAAAGCCTCCAGTTCACATTGTGCATCCCAACTGCCATTGAAATTCCAGGTAAAATATATCAACCTAGAAACAGGTGTTTTCAAAAAGGCAGATGGAAGCAAACCAAGTAAGGTTTTACATATCACTTTCTCACTCTCCAGTTGTTTAAGGTAGAATTTATAGGGAAAAGCATCTCCAGACCCTCCAAATGAGTGCCAGCCAAGGGTTCACATGCTGAGAAAGCAGAGGGGAAGCAGCTTGGCTCCAATTACACCGACCTGAGGCTCCAGGACTTGTTCTTCAGGCCAGCCAGAAAATTCATTTGAGTGATGTATCAATTGCTAGAATTTTTTTTTAAGTTTTCTAATTAATCTGGAAATTTAGTTGCTCTGACTTTTGAGGTGCTTGTCTGCACTTTGATCCCTCTGCAGCCTTCACGACCACTACCAAATGTCTTTGTTTTAACCTGAAAGCAGGGCTCGTGAGGCATCACCATCAGGTGCGGGGGCTCCAGACACGCCACGAGCCTCGCAAAGCTGGGGCATTGAGAAGCTGGCACGGCAAAGGTGAGAAAATCCGTGTGCCAAAGACGTGCCATCGCTGCCCGTACTGGGGGCAATGAGCTGTGTCAGCTGCATCCTGTGCTGACAGTTCCCAAGAAGAGACAGAAGGGTGATGGTGGAGAGGGCTGGCCTGCGCCCCGGGGCGAGGAGAGAGCACGGGGCACATGGGGGCACATGGGGGCACATGGGGGCACATGGGGCAGCGCCCCGGCCCCAGCAGCGGCTGCAGGAGCCCTGTTCCCTCAGCCCCTGGCGCATCCCTGCCCCAGGACCGGCAACCTGCTCCCGCCCAGCCCGGGGCTGATTTCACATCCTTCCCGCCCGGCATCCCTTCCCGAAGCTGCGGCAGCTGCTGCTCCGCAGCTGCTCCAGCGGTGCTTCCCGGCATCCGGCCACCCCGCTGCCCGGTTCCTCTCGCGGCTCCCTGTCTGGAACCGCTTGGCAAACAGCTCGTCCGAGGGGCCGTGTTCGCGGTGCCCCCGGAGCGCCCATCGCTGCCCATCGCTGCCCATCCCTGCCCATCCCTGCTCGCCAGCAGCGCGCACAGCTCCGGCAGGAAACGCCGCGCACAGCGCGCTCTATTTTAATCCCGTCAAGGGTCTTCTTGGAAGCGAGGCAGAGCCCGGCTGTGCAGAGTTAAGAATGAATCCCTATTTTTAGGCTGTCCCCGGTGAGGTAAGTGCGCGTGAGTCAGACGCCGGCGTGGGATGTTGCATAAGCCCTGCCTGCGCCGCAGCTCCCGGCGCACGGGGGTGCGAGGAGGAGGATGGAGGGAGCCTTCCCTCGCCGCTTCCTGGCATTGTCATTTCAAGACAGACCCTTCACGGTATTTAAATGCAGGGTTCTTTCTTCCCTCCCCACCCCCCCACTCCGAAAAATTTAATTAGAAACAGCAGTAGGCTGGTTATGTAATGTGATTAATTGCAGCATTAGAGTGAAAAAATATAGGGCATACAGGTCTTAAAGATTCACATGCAAAGTCATGTGTGGGAGTGAGAGAGACAAGGGTGAAACGCAAGACTTATCTGTTTGATTAGGTGCTTTTCACGGGGCAGTGATTTATTCCCTGAGTAATTTCATCAGAGGAATCTGCACATAGCTAAAGCAAAAAAAAAAAAAAAAGAAAAAAAGGAGGAAATAAACATCCAGGAGATGACGGACCAGAAGTGCTTTCACAGCACCTCGAAAGGTTGGTGCTGTACCTGTGAGCAGGATGTTCCCTGAGCTGCAGACCTGCCCCTTAATAGCGCTCACTCACACCAATAAAGAGGAGGTTTTCCCCTGAGTCATGATGCACAAACTGCAGACACATGCAGACACTGCAGCGAACTTTCACTACGCTGGAACTTTATCTGAGGGAACATGTGAAACTTCAGGGTGAATCTTTCCCCTGCCTTTTGTGAGCCTCTCAGCAGGGAAGCCCCGGAGCCCAGGCTGGCATTCCCTCCCACCGGTGACCTCCAAACACCCGGCGCTGGCGGGTGCAGCGCTGTAAATGGTGCCGCTGTTGATTAAATCCAACCCAGTTCAATAATGGCAAGAAGTCATTGGCGTGTTTGATCGCTCAAGTGTCCTATATGTCCGTGTCTCCGTTGCAAAACAGCGGCTGTCTGGGTCTGAGTGAGCAGCCCCACCACAAACAGGAGCCCGGCGAGGCTGAGCGAGTGCTGCTGCGACTTGAGGAGGCATATCTGGCTGGATTTTAGCATTGCAGTTTTTCAGAGCAAAAGAACTGCTGTTAATATTCATGGAAGGGAAGATGAAAAGGCACCAGAGAAGGGAGCTCGTGGCAGGGTACCAAGGATGTCTCAGCAGGTTTTATCCTGTGCTCTTGCTGGGAAGAGGAAGGTTCACAGCCTAAGTGCGGCTGTTCTTACACTATAGATATTCTCCAGGACTGCCTTAATGCCAGCTACCCCTAAACTCAAATCAGAGGCTCTGGTGAATGAAGTATTAATTTAAGCCAGCCTGAGCTCCCTCTGAAGTGAAGGCTCTCCCCTCGGTGAGCTCAGTCTAGTTCTACAAAGCTTAATTCCTGGCAGTCTTAGCCGTAAAGCCATGGCTGGAAACACAAAAACCTCTAGACCTGATCTCTCCTGAATAAGAACTTCATTTGCTACAGCTATGCAATGATTTCAGGGGCTTCAGATTTCTCAAGCAGCAAAATGCCAAGATTAATTTAAAAACAGCTTTAAAATTACCTCGAGTTTGTATCTTGTTTCTTGCTTTTTTTTTTAAGAAAAACACTAAATGATTCATATTAGAAAATAGATTTCAACAGTCTTCTTCGGCAGGCCCGGTGCTCACTCTGAATCGAGACACTCCAAAAGATAAATGCAGAAACTCCTTCTCATGAGGCTTCCAGTCTTCCTGGAGCCATAATCAAGGGCAAGTGAACAGGCCAAAAAGTCCCAAGCCAAGAGCTGGGTTGTGCAGCTACACGGCATTGCAATATTGCTCAGCTGCTTTCCTGCATTGCTCAGGTTTTCTTCCCCCTGCACAGGACAGCCAAGCATGAAACACATCCATGGAGTCAGCAGTTGACTTCATCTGTCCCATGCACGTGTTAGGGATCACTTGAGCACGCTTCCTTCTGCAGAACCTGTTTGCAGACCATTATCAGGCCAGATTGTGAAGATGCTGCTCACTGAAACTTTCCCTGGAACCATTTTCCAGTGGAAACCTTTTTCATCTCTTAGAAACTGGACAAAACAAAACTGTTCAGGTCTGTCAGTGTTATCTAAGTGCACAGTAAAATATCTCTTGAAGAAATCAAGATCAAAGCTCATACAATTAGAGACAAACCAAAAGCAAGGGCACCTTTACTGGAGCTCATTAAAAATATCCTTTGTACTGCTCTCCTGCGTGGCACCCAAAGTCTCACGAATACTGTGGTCTAATGAGAATGCAGTGAGAGGTTTTTTTTCCTCCAGTATTTTTCTTTTCCATAGTTAGCAAATGTCATAGTTTAATTAAGGGATGTCACAGGCACGGAGTGCTGCCCCGAGATAATCGTACCCTGCTGCTAAATAAATGCTGAGGTGAAGACAAGCAGGAACAGCCGCCGTGCAAACGTGAAAACAAGAGAGGACAGAGTCCAAAAATGCAACTGACAATCCTTCATTAAGAGAGGTGGGGGATGCTTTTGCCACTGTTGCAAAGGGGTCCCTCCACTGGGGTCCCCCTCGCAGCCCATCCTGAGCTTGCCAGTTCCTCTCCTGCCCGTTCTTGCTCCCACATGGTCCCGTGCAGGAAGATTCACTCTGAAGTATCTCACAGGTGTCTTCAGCACCACGTGCGTGCTGCTGACACAGCCCTGTGGTTGGAGCAGCCCCCTGACCAGAGCAGGAGCACCAGCTCCCAGCTCCAGCACTGCCACAGGCAGCCCTGGGCACTGAGCCCTCTGCCAAGCACCCGCTGAGGTCTTGACCTCCGGTCATTTAAATCACTACAAAGGCTCCTCCTGGCTTCCTTTTGGGCCCTTACCAACAGCCTTTAATTTAGTTTTTAAAAGCTTGCAGGTCTTGATTTATTAATATTTACCAAAGCCCTTCCAGTCTTTGGCTCTTTGATTTTACAACCTTTTATGATTCTGGCTAGATAAAGTTTTCTTTTCCAGAAAAACAACCCAACCGTCAGCTCTTCTCTCTTGGTGTCTGCGCTTGCTCTCATGGGAAGCTTGTCTCCCTCTCCTTTCCCTTTCCTACTATGGATCTGATCATCCCAGCAGCAGTTTGGAGCTAACAGCTCTCTCTGTGCCCTCTGAGGAATCCATGACTTCCAAACCATCCTTATTTCTTGCTTGTCACCCTTGTCTGGGTTCATTCACAGGTGACTTCACAGAACATTGTTTTAGAGGAGTGGTCCATGCTTTATTTCACCAATTACTCCCATTTCTCAATTTCTGTGGAGAGACGACAGCACATCTTATGGGTTCCCTGTCTCTTCAAAATTATCTCAAAATTAATATACAGTTACTGTACTTCCAGCGAGTATTTCCTTTTAATAGAAAACGTGCCCTAAAAATTCCATGCTGGAGTCCCTGTAGAAGTTCATCAACACAAAGTGCCCTCAAGATGGCTGGGCAGGGCTCAGGTCCCTGTTAGGTCTCAATCCCTATTCCTGATGAGGACATCACCAGCCACACAGAAATGAAAGAAAACATCTCTGTGGAATCACAACACCTCCTACAGCTCCCTCTCAGCACGGCAGACAATGCCACCATGGGACTACAGCATTTCCAGACTCCGCAGGACAAGCAACATGGATAAATTTTCTTGGATCCTGACTGATTTCTCACTGCATTATTAACAAACAGCTGTATTTTGACTGGCTTTAATGTAAACTTTCTCTGACCCATTGGTGAGGTTCTTCAAGTGGGACAACCCCACAGAGGTCCGTGGGTGAGGGGTTCATGAAGTAATTGTTCACAACAAAGAGGAGGCAAATTAATTCCTTCACAGTGAAAACCAGCATGTCTTCTGAGCCAGGAAACAAAAGGATTTCCATGGCATTCCTCAACAAAACTATCAATCATTTCATTTCCATGAAACCAGCTTCATAAAATATTCTGTGGTTTTACCAACAAACTGTGATAAAACCAAGCCCCCATACTGCTTAATTGCACTTATTAGCAAGCCAATTGTCTGTCAGATTTGTTATGTGAGCCACGCTCGTCAGAAAGAGCATGAGATTTTTAATCAAATCTGTAATACTCGCCACAAGACAGACTTTTGAAGGGCACAGCTTTACCCAAACAAGAATATTCATCATCACTGGGCACAGAAGAATCTTGGTATATGAAAACATCTGGTTGCATAAAGATTTATCTCCTCCATCACACTCTAATGTATCTGCAGACCTGCTTGATGGACCTCTGGGTGAGCCTGGGGCTGACCTGCAGCAGCATCTCAGGTTCCTGCCTACTTGTGGGGAGTCACAACACACATAAATCGACAGAAACGCAGATTTACAGCCACATCAAGTAGGAGTTTTAGCAGAATGCTGGGAATACTCAACCAGAGGCTTAATGTGGGGAGCATCTCAGTATAAACAGCTTCCCCAACGCACCAACTGCTTCCACGGAGAACACGCCATGGCAGGCAGCTTTCCAAAGGCATCCATCCCTTCCTGTGACACTCCACAGGCCCTGTGGGCAGCCCATCTCCCAGGGAGACACCAAATGTGGCTGCGGTTACCATGGCTTTGCGAGACCCTTGGCAAACACGCAGTGCTCGCCCAGGAATGCTCCCACCGGCACGGGCACTGCTCGGTGCTGAGCCCAACCAGACGTGCCAGACCACAGCTGCCCACGGCCTCCACACCCCACCAGGGCACACCCCAGCACAGCCTCACCTCTGCTAACATTTAGGCTCAGAAGTTTTAACACTTCTCTAAAATTCTACACAGCAGGTTCAACTCCACATCATTCACTATGGCAATTTAGTTAGATTCAGGGTTAATTTAACCCATTTTTTCACTTCAGTGGGGTTACTCAGAGACAATTTTCCACAGAATACAAGCCCTTAGCATGAAACAAATGCTCTGTGTTTGCTCTCAAAGAGACAGTGAACCATGGGACTAAGGAAACCTCATTTCTTGCAAAGCCAGGAGACTGCCACTCGCATGAGTTTGGGTCCTGCAAAGCCACAAGGACTGTAACTTTCAGAGTGGAGCACTTCAGTGTCACTCTGCCCCCATCCCTCTTTCCCTCCCTCCCTAGTGTAAATAAAGCTGGGACAGCTGCATCTCTCACTACCTGTTCCACCAAAGTTCAGCTCCACAGCTGGTCTGCTCTGTGGGATGTGCCTGGTCCAGCCCAGAGGTGCTGGGTGAGCTCCGGGCCGTGGGCAAAGGTCGTGGTAGCGTTGCCTGTCTGGCAGACGTGCTCTCGGGTGGACTCTGGCCTCGCTCCTCGCTGGCACACCACCCATCATCGCTCGGATCGTGCCTGCCGTAAGATTTCTTATGTCACAGAAAGCACCGCCATTGAACTTTCCTTCCAGACGTTTATCTTAATAACCTGTGCACATCTTTAGCACACCGCCCTGTTCTTATTGCCTCCATCAATGTTCCAGACAGGACTAGTACACTGATCACAAAGGTTGTCCAACCCTTTCCACCATAAACCCCCTGTTTGAAGTGGATTACAACTTTGAAAGCTTCACTGGTTCTCTCAACCAAAGAAGCAGGGGGGGCAGGAATATTTTATGCATGCTAAAATAATTCTAGAATTGTTTTTCATGGAAAAGTCTGATGCCAACATGCCTTGGGCCTGCATCCAAAGCCTGGCATTGGAGCGAGGGGTGAGCTCTGTGCCATTTTAACAAAGCAGTCGACCCTATGAGCTGATGGCTGCTAAGCTTCTGAGAAGCTGCAGCTTGCTCACTTCTCAGCAGAGGTTTGCTAGATGCTCCCAGCTAAATTCCCCAGGGATTCCATCCATGTGAGGCCCAGTGGGCTCTCTGCAGCTGCAGATGGTCTGGGCTCAGTCCAGGCACTTGGACTGAAGATGGGACATTTAACCTCCTTGTGTTCCTGTGGACCCTTGGGAGTTGAGCAGCAGGAGGACAAAATCTCCACTTACATTCAAGAAACTGCTGTTCATTTTGCCACAAACTCATTTTTTTCAGAAACTAGTAGGAAATGGTAGGACTGGAAGGAGGAATGGGAGCCAGGCAAGGATGCAAGCACAAGCAGCCATAGAGGTGAAGGCAGAGGAACAGTCCGAAGGACAGAGTCCTGATGTCCCCAAGCCCAATGCCTGGCAGTTCCCTTTCAGAGCCTGGACCAGTTCCTAAGGCTTCCAGCTCTCCCTGCTCCTCCACCACCTGCAAGTGTCCGTGAGCCTCCTGCCACGGTGCAGAAGGCCACGAGCGCGGCCAGGTGCGCCCCAGAGCTGGGCTGGGGCACCTGGGGCTTTCACGGCCCCAGGCCACACTGGGAAGCAAAGGTAAGGCAGAACACTATCCTTATTCATTAAGGAACACCACCCGCTCTGCTCGGCGGCCAGGCAGAGCTCCGTGCAAGAAGCAGGAGATGAATATCTAATAAGATTTCTAATCCATGCCCAGAGATAAGCCAGATTAATTTTGCACAGGCATCTCTTCTCAGCGCTGTATTTGGCAGCCCCGGAATTGGCTTCAAGGAGGGTTTGGTGTCCGCACCTTGGTGCCGGGGGTCTCAAGTGCCGGCTGGGACACAGGCGGGGCAGTCACGGCCAAGGGTCTCTTCTGGCCTGTTTGTCTGTGCGGGCAGAACAGACCCAGGTGGGCTCAGCAGGACAGCGAGGCGCCACAGGTGGGTGCAGGGGGTCACTAACCACACACTGGGGGTAATCTGAGGGTTCCCTGGAGGTCCCAATGTCAGAACCTCCCAACATCCGCAGGGCGCCCACAGGCACTGAAAGGACAAGGAGTGATGGGTAAGGGCTGAAAGGGGGGAAATCTAGGTTAGCTATGAGGAAGAAATTCTTCCCTGCGAAGGTGTGTGGGTGCAAAGACGGAATTTTTACCTCAATTTTACACCGTTTTCCGGAATTTCCAGGGCAGGATGTTCTTACATCAGCAGGAACGCTGCCTGGGCCGGATACCCACTGTGTCCCTGAGGGCAGAATTCAGCCCATTTCTGTGGAAAACTGAGGAGGGTGGCGAGGTGGGGGAGCTGCAGGGTCCCCGAGGGTCACAGGTGTGTGAGGGCAGGGATTCCTTCCCCTGGGGTCTCTGAGGGTTATGTTGTGTGTGAGGGGAGGGATTCCCCCCATGGGGTCCCGTAAGGGTTATGCTNCCCCGCGGGCACGGCCGTGTCTGCCCGCCCGGCTCGCACAGCCCGCGGGCACAGCGGGCAGAACGGCCCGGGCGCCCACACGGCTCGGTGCTGGCCCCGGGAGCCGCGGTGGGACAGGCCCGGCTCAGAGCACCCGCCGCCCTCAGCTGTGCTGCCCGGGGTGTGCTAAATCACAAATCGTTCAACCCGGGCCGGGCCGGGGTCGGGCGGACCCCCCAGGCCGGGCCGGGGCCGCACACACGGCAGAGCCGCCCGGCCCCGTCCAGCCCTGCCCGGGGCGCTGTTCTGGAAGTGCTGAGCTCACCTTGCGCTAAGCACAGTCCCCGGAGACCTCGGGAGGTGCAGCAGGCGTTTAAAATAGAAGAACATGTGAGACCTTGTTCGTTCCAAAAGGCCTAAGCATGCACTTGCATAATATCCAAGTGTTATTCCTGTAATTACATTAGGTTTTACTTTTCACAATAAAAAAGAAAATAAGTTTGAACTTCACTTTGTAGAAATTAATACTGCTTTTTAGCATTTTATAGCTAATATTCTGCTTTAAAGAAACTACCTTATTCATGACAAGCAGTGTTTCTCAGGGTGTTACCTGCAGCTTATTATTTATCGGTGCAGAACTGCAGTTGTTTGGGATCTGACTGATCCTCTGGGCTCGGGCTTGCCAAGGTGATGTGATTCTCCAGCGTGTTTGTGGTGGGACTCACACCTGTGGGAGCCGGTGGGAGATTTATGGCTGTGCCATCGTCACGTCCCACGTGTCAGTGCCATTAGTGGGCTCAGCCGCGGCTTCTGTATGGTCGTGGTTCAGAGAAGTTGGTAATTTAGCACAATCGATGGCTTGCTTCCTTGAAGAGAGAAACCTTTCATGGTTTTTAATTCAGTGCCTCCTGCTCTGCTGCAGGTGTTGTATTTCCCCGATGCAATCCTGCAAATTGTTCCGTCTCTTAAACAGAATATTCTTAATATATAAGTGATGCCTTGTGTAAACCTCCTCGAGCCCTGTCAGTGCACAGCAAAAGTGTCTGACATGGTTTCTCTTAAAAACAGTATGAAACATAGTTCAAGTGTGTTCATGTTTATTCCAGTAATGAGGGAAAAGCAGTGTTGGTTAACAAGAACCAAGCGAAAAACCCCCAGCACAGTCATTTTTTAAGTCAAACACAGAGGTTGTGCCAAGCCAGGAGGTAAAAGATTTTCTGTCCTGTTTTCCCATGACTCCGGGGGTTGAAGGAACTGCTGCTGCCTTTCCCTCGCACCAGAACCATCAGTGGATTAAATGTGGGTGTACCTGAGCAGGTGTCCTGGCTGGATGCACGGGGGGTCTGGGCTGGGAGCCGCTCCTGCATCCCTGTGTCCTCTCCGTGCAGATGGACCTTCAGAGGGCTGGCCAGTCCCTGAGTGTGCTCCACAGAGGGATTACATCCATAATTACACCCGTAACTATTAATAACTGATTCTGTAAGTAAATAGAGCTGGTGGAGATGAGTATGGATTGATTCTTCTCCCTAGTAGCAATTAAAACTTCCATGGAAGAAAGCAGAGGTTTGGGACAGTATTTGTATATAAATATATATTAACTATGTAATGAAAATTATTTTTATATATGANAGGAATCGCCCCACAGGATCCCCAGGACTCCCCCGCCGTGCTCCAGCCCAGCCCCGCCCAGCCCCGGGCGTGCCGGGCCATGCGGGGCGGAACGTGACGGGGCGGGCCCGGCCGCCCTGTCCGTGTCCGTGTCCCTGTCCCTGTCCCCGTCCGTGTCCCCGCACGGGGCCGGGCGGGCGGCCAAGGCGGGCGGGCGNCTTTAAAGAAACTACCTTATTCATGACAAGCAGTGTTTCTCAGGGTGTTACCTGCAGCTTATTATTTATCGGTGCAGAACTGCAGTTGTTTGGGATCTGACTGATCCTCTGGGCTCGGGCTTGCCAAGGTGATGTGATTCTCCAGCGTGTTTGTGGTGGGACTCACACCTGTGGGAGCCGGTGGGAGATTTATGGCTGTGCCATCGTCACGTCCCACGTGTCAGTGCCATTAGTGGGCTCAGCCGCGGCTTCTGTATGGTCGTGGTTCAGAGAAGTTGGTAATTTAGCACAATCGATGGCTTGCTTCCTTGAAGAGAGAAACCTTTCATGGTTTTTAATTCAGTGCCTCCTGCTCTGCTGCAGGTGTTGTATTTCCCCGATGCAATCCTGCAAATTGTTCCGTCTCTTAAACAGAATATTCTTAATATATAAGTGATGCCTTGTGTAAACCTCCTCGAGCCCTGTCAGTGCACAGCAAAAGTGTCTGACATGGTTTCTCTTAAAAACAGTATGAAACATAGTTCAAGTGTGTTCATGTTTATTCCAGTAATGAGGGAAAAGCAGTGTTGGTTAACAAGAACCAAGCGAAAAACCCCCAGCACAGTCATTTTTTAAGTCAAACACAGAGGTTGTGCCAAGCCAGGAGGTAAAAGATTTTCTGTCCTGTTTTCCCATGACTCCGGGGGTTGAAGGAACTGCTGCTGCCTTTCCCTCGCACCAGAACCATCAGTGGATTAAATGTGGGTGTACCTGAGCAGGTGTCCTGGCTGGATGCACGGGGGGTCTGGGCTGGGAGCCGCTCCTGCATCCCTGTGTCCTCTCCGTGCAGATGGACCTTCAGAGGGCTGGCCAGTCCCTGAGTGTGCTCCACAGAGGGATTACATCCATAATTACACCCGTAACTATTAATAACTGATTCTGTAAGTAAATAGAGCTGGTGGAGATGAGTATGGATTGATTCTTCTCCCTAGTAGCAATTAAAACTTCCATGGAAGAAAGCAGAGGTTTGGGACAGTATTTGTATATAAATATATATTAACTATGTAATGAAAATTATTTTTATATATGATATATTAATATATTTATATACATATAAAACATGAAAAAGAAGTTTAGTGCAGTGTGGGACTTCTTACTTTAAAAGAAAATTTTGAAGTGTTATCAGCAAATGGTTACTGCAAGTACCAGTGACTTTGCCAAACGTGTTTTGGTAATTGTACCAGCTCTTTTATTTGATGGCCACTCCTTATAATACCTGTGCTTTCTGGGAGCAAAACTGGCTGCTCCTGCAGTAGAGGACACACAGGGCAGCGAGGCAGAACTGGCAGCACTGTGCTCACCCTCACCCCGACCTTCGCTCCGCGGTACCCGGCGCCTTCCAGCCAACAACGTGACTAATAGTGAGCAATCCTACACAGCCAGAACAAACCAGGCTGGGGATGTACAAAGGATACGAAACTCCTGCTCTAGAGCTGTTGGCAGCTGGAGAAAACAACCCATTAAAATCTACTAATTGCCCAAAACGTGGATCAGTTGTGCATCTTTGTGACGAGCAGGAAACCTTTTCCACAGTGCAAGAGAAGGTGAAACCCAAATCGCAGCAGTGCTGGTGCAGAGGCGATGGTAATGTGGAGAACCCTGGCAAAAGCCTCTAACATCCCATGCCAGGAATCTCCCTTCCCATCAAAACATTTGGAAAAGGACTTGGTAGTACAGGAATGGAGAAGGTCAAAGAAAGGCTATAAAATATTTGGCCATTTTGTATGTAAATAAGCTCTGGGGATGTTTTGTATAAAATAAGAATGTATCAGTGAAAAGGACATGATTACCTAAGTCATTCTGGGTTAATTTCTGTAAATATTTTGGCGTTCATCCTGCAGAGGTTCTGGTTTAAGACTAAAACCAGGTATAGAGTGCAGGGTTTATCTTATCCCCATTTTTCCCAGCACTGAGGATGCAGGATGGTGTTTGTGGCCCTGGGGAGAAAAGCTGTTTTGCTACTCCAGATAAACAACTTTCAGCTTCCCATGGCATTCCCCCTGCCCGTGTCTCTGGGAGCGGCGTGGGCGCTTCCCAAGGCGGGGAGGCTGGGGCTGGCTCAGCCCAGGGCTTGGGTGCAGGGGATGGATTGGGACTGAGGGTTATCACTGCCCTGTGTGGCTCCATCCAGTGCTCTCAGGAGGGGGCAAAGTCCTCGTTGTCACTCTGGCGTCACTCCACATTTATCTTCAAAGGCCCCGGTGGTTACGGAGCTGTACCGGGGCAGAGGGAGAGAGGTGGAAGTGAGGACTTTGGGCTGAACCTGGCCACCCCAGCAGGACTGCAACCCGCGGCTTAAGGCCAGCCCTGAACTTGGGGTGTTCAGGGTGGTCTTGCCACCTCCCTTGAATCTGAATGAAGGTTCTGGCTGTTGGTCCCTGGCACAGCTCTTCATTTGAATTCCCATCTTGGTTGTTCTGGTGGCTGGGGTTTGGAAATCTGTTTGAAGACAGTCTTTGTCTGGGTTGTTCCTCACCAATCACATCCTTCCACTCAGGCATTTTCCTGCTTTTCCCTCTTATTTTTGCTGAGGCCACGTGAGGAGAAGCATCCCCAGTGAGATTTGGGCAAGGACTGACTCTGAGTGGCATCAGGAGAAAAACCCATAGCACTCAAACGAAGGACAGGAGCAACAGCTGTAGTAGGGTTTATATTCTACTGATCATGGGACTTTGGGTCGTTTCCTATCTGTTTTTCAGTAACATGTCTGGTGGTTATAAAATGAGCAGTATTTATCTGACCCGGGAGGCAGAGACATTACCTCATTGTCACGGGGTCAGTGGCAATTAGACTGCAAAGCCCAGCCAAGCAGTGCCTCTGGGTACAATAGTCTGTGGCAGCTTAACCTTTACGGTCAGTGCTGCTGCGTGGGGACCGCCTGGCAGCACCACACGGGCCTGCTGAGCCGGGCTGCCATTGAATAACCACAGCAGGAAAGGCCCTTTCCTCTCAAAACCCCTCCCTGGCGGCTTGCACACACCTACCTGTATAAATGTTAAAAGACAGCAATATAGTCATTCAGGCAGGATTGATGGGTCAATGGCTTATATCAGCTCAGTCTCGATTTTGAGTTAAAAATTAAGTTCATCCCCAAAAAGGTGCAGCAATGACTGAGTATAGTGCAAGTACAGTAATTTATAAACATCACTCATCCCATGTTTACCGTAAACATGGTGTCCAAAGGTGAGGAGCCAGGTCAGCAGCTCTGCCCAGCGTCACCAGCTCGGCAGGGAGAGCAGCCAAATTTAACCTGCACCTGGAGAAGGTGACAGTGGCAGTGGCAGCAGTGAAGGGGCTGGACCCGCTCCTGCAGCCGTGCCCTCGAGGGCACTTAGAACTGAAACCAGGTGCTTTTCCTTTCTGGAGGTGGCAACCTTCTGTTTCTGGTCTGTTAGCATACGGTTATTCGTCACGCACAGTTCCTGTTCGCGGGCGACAGGCTCGAATCACAGCCTGAAACCTAACTCTGAATTTAAGAGCCATTCACTTTCAGGCTGCACATTAGTCAGGTTGACAAGAGTCACCCCAAAACGAGCCACCGGCTGAAGGACGCGGGTGCCAGCTTCCCACTGTTACTCATTAGTGCCTGAAGGGGTTTGTCAGGCCGGGTGGGCGGGATGCTGCGGGAATGCACGGGAATGCACGCCAGGATGCTGCGGGAATGCACGCAGGAGGAGCTGTGCCTCAGCCTGGCCGCCTGCCACCAGGGCTTTCCTCCTCCACCGTGTCACCAGTCCCTCTGATTCATGCTGTCTGCCCGGCCTCTTCTTGCACAAGTTCACGCACCACCTCTGGGGTTTTTTTGGGTCAGGAAAATGTAACATTTTGCCTCTTTATTTTTCCACTGTATAAAATTTGGGGTTTGGCACAGGCTGAGATAACCCTGCTGTCTCAAAGAGAGAAGCTGGGAGAGAAGGGAGGGGGTAGCACTGTCAGTATTTTACAAGCGTGTAATCCTCCCTTTTGCTTTACAATTCGGATTGCTCAGAATTAGGCTGAGGATGTGAATAAGGAGCAAGACTTTCCCCTGCTGCCCTGTCAGACTGAGTGCTAGACCCACAGGAAGACCAAGAATTAGGCTCACAAAAGGTCTGAAAAACAAAAATCCAAGCGTTTCAGTTCTTACCTTGTAGGCACCAACTCAGGCCCCAGGTTTGGGGTCTTGGTTCCTAGACAGGCAGTGGGGTGGTTGTGTTTGGGAGGCAGGAGAGCCTCTGCCAGAGGGATGTAGCCTCTGGTCAGCATGGAACATGCTTCCAGCTGTTTTTGTCCATGCTGGACTTGCAACTGGGAGCTCTGCCCAGGGGCGAGGTGGGAAGCAAACCGCAGCACACGCTGGGCAGCAGCGTGGAAGAGCCACCCAGCACTCCCAAAACGGGAACCAGGAGCAATGCCCTCTCTTGCCCAGGGAAGATATTAATCTAGTTCTTCCAGGCAGAAGCGCTAACTAGCAAGATATCTCTGCGATAGGAGCTCCTTCGCTCCCCCTTGGATGTGTACTCCTTTGAACCCCGTAACACTGGCGTGCTCCCCGGGTGAGCCTTGCTGTCTGAGCCTGCTGCAGGCAACAGCCAAGGGGTTTTACTGAGCATTCCCTAAAACAGCAGCCACACACAGGTCTGCTCCCTGCAGTGCTCCCAGTGCAATCAGTGCTCTCTTCAGTCCAATAAATGCTACCAGATGCAAAGCAGAACAGTTTCAGGAGAAGGTGGTGGCGTCCTCCTGCTTTGGCTGTGGCAAAGTTCAAGTGAGATTTCATAGAACCATGGAATCACAGAATCATTTGGGTTGGAAAAGCCCTCTAAGATTGTTCAGTCCAACCATTACGAAGGACTACCAAACCCAACACTAACCCATGTCCCCAAGTGCCACATCTACACGTCTGTTAAATCCCTCCAGGGCTGGTGACTCCACCACTGCCCTAGGCAGCCTGTTCCAATGTTGAGGCCCTGCTGTTGGTTGGTAGAGCATTCCCTTAGTAAACAGATAGTTTTATTTGGGATGGTGGAAGCCAGGCCCCCTTCTTCAGAGCCATCTGTCCATCCATCCATCCATCCATCCATCCATCCATCCATCCATCCATCCATCCATCCATCCATCCATCCATCCACCGGCTTTGTGCAGAAGATCTCCCCAGGGCCATGCAGAAACTTAGGAGAGGCTGTGACGGCACTGACATCAAAGGACTGTGAGGAACCTGCATTTCCATCTCTATTCCCAACATTTACACTGAGCAGGTTTTGGAGGCCACCATTTCCTTCTATTCCTCCCACTTCCTAATTTTAGGGAAAAAAACAGAGCAAGCTCTGGTTGCCAACCACAAACACACACCTTTGGGAGAAAGGCTCCTGACGCAGCAGAGCAGGATGTCTGGGAGCACGTTCAGGACGAGCCCGTCAGCAGCATTTCCCTGTGGATGACTCATCTCGCCTGGCCAGCCCTGCCTGTTTGAGGTTTTCCAAAGCTCCAGTCCTGGCTTCTTCCACACTTGGAGCAGCTGTAGGTTTGGGGTTGTCTTCAGCGTGAGTCTGGATTTCCAAGCATCTGCATTTTGGGTTTAAGTAGCTTGATCCTCTTGTCAGCTCTAGAGCTAAGTGGACACAATCCAGGTTGCTCTCTGCAGAAGTCTCCTGGCCATCAAGGTGACCTTTGGTGCTGGAGTGAGATTCAGTGGCAGCAAAAATTCAAATTAAAGTCAATACGTACACTTATGAGTAAAGCCAGTCACTCACAGGGACACATTGCAAAGGTCTACGCCAAATTTACCATCACGTGGAGAAGTTCTTCTTGAAGATGTGGGGCAGTTTTCACACCAGTCTGGGACTGGATGCTGGGAGATACTCTCTGACTTGGGTCCTGGAGGTGGTTCCGCTACTGCACAACCTCAAGGTGCATCAGGGGAGGTTTAGATTAGGTACTAGGGAAATTTTTTCATGGAAAGGGTTATAAAGGATTGAAACTGGCTGCCCAGGGAAGTGGCAGAGTCACCATCCCTGAAAGTGTTCGAAAAACATGTGGATGTGGCACCTGGGGACATGGTTTAGTGGTGAACAGGGTGGTGGTGCTGGGTTGATGGTTGAGCTTGAGGATCCTAAAAGTCTTTTCCAACCTTAACGATTCCATGATTCTACTTGATTATTATGGTTTATGAGTAAGAATGATCCCGTGATTAAATCAATGTGAAAGCTCCCATGGTGTGTAAATAGAGGCAAACTGCAGTTTTTAACTGCCTTTGGGGTTGCTAACACTGAGGGGATGGAATTTTCTTCCAGTAATTTAATTGTACACGATATTTGCACCCATCATTCATAAGGAAAAGTTCCTTACAGGCTTAACAGATTGTGTTTCCATCTCTGTTGCGTAAAAACAGTGTTATGGACACAAGGGAAATGGAAATCATAACACAGCATCTCCACTATTTTAAGAGTCATATTGGAACACATGGAACAGATATGGAATTCCACTCTTCGCTGCCTTCAGATTGGGTGTGCTGTGTATTTACTTAGTGCTAGAAAAGGAAAGTGAAAACAAACCCATTGCCTCAGTAAGGCCCAGGAACAGGCTTTGCTCCTGCCCATTCCCTTGGGACCAGGCACCATTTCCAGGCAGTGGAAAGGCTCTGGGCAAGCGAGAGCTGCAAAGTCATTCCTGAGACGAGACAACAGAGCGAAAGGGGAGAAAAGGGCTGAGTGTCAGGGAGAGGAGAGCCAGCTGAGGAGGACTAATGGGCGAGAAAGCTGTGAGACAGGTCTGAGGGATGATAGCGCTTCTGGAGGGAAGGGCTGACTGGAAATGGGTCTGGCTGTTCCTGCTCTGTGGTGCTCCTGGGGAAGCACCTGCCTTGAGGCAATTTATCCAGCTGTCAGCTTGTTTTCACACAGACTGTAAATGCATCCTGGGATCAGGACTCCACTAGGCACACGGTGCTTTTCCCATCTCGTGGTTATTGCTGAAATTTCAGGCCTTTTTCCTGTGCTGCACTGGCTCAGACTGCTCCCATTGCTCCCACGGGGACCTGAGTGCAGGGGGAAGAGGCTCCAGCTGCCAGAGCTGAGCTGCGGCAGCAGCTCCAGGCAGCTGGGGACCATGGAGCACATGCCATCACTGTGTCCTCATCACATCCACAGAATCTTTAGGGGTGAAAGGGGCCTCTGGAGATCATCCAGTCCATCCCCCCTGCCGAGGCAGGGTCACCTGCAGCAGGTGACACAGGTGTGTGTGGAATGTCTCCAGAGCAGGAGACTCCATGACCTCCCTGGACAGCTCTTCCAGGGCTCTCCCCCCTCCATGGAGAGAGGCTCTTCCTTATGTTGAGCTGGAACTTGTGTTTTAGTTTATGGCCATTGCTCCTCGTCCTGTCACTGGGCACCAGAGAAAAGAATCTGGAGCCGTGCTCCTGGCATCTCTTGGAGATATTTGTATGAAGTGATGTGATCCCCTCTCAATCTTCTCTTTGGCAAGTCCTTTCGTAGGTTTGGGCGTTTCCCTACCAGCAGTTAAGTTCTAAATCAATCAGATTCTCTGGGATTTGTTTCTAAAAACTTCTTTTCTGCATTCCCAGAGTTACTCTGACTGGGTCCTGAGTTACTCTCATTTTTTCCCCTCCAGCCTGACATAATTTCATTTCCAAGTGTCCCACGCAGGCATGTAACTGCAGCAGAGAAGGACTGCAAGCACTTGCAGGAGCAGCCAGACCTGGGCAGGCTGGTATGATGGAAGTGGCCAGCATGGCATCTCCTGTGTGCGCGTCGGGATCTGTGTGTGACTAAGCACGCTGGCAGTGGTGTTCAGTAGCATCTCTAGAGCACTGCTCCATATTTGTCCTTCCTTCCTTCCTCTGTTTGCCTCAGTTTAAAAGAAAAAAGTGGGTTCGAGCGCTATGTGCTGACAAGACTTGGCGATTCTGGATGGCAGGAGGGGTACGAGGCTCAGCGCAGCTGAGTACTGGAAAGATATTTGTCACTGCAGATTTTGCTTGTCATATGCAGAGATGACATGCAGATCTCCCTCTGACAGATTGATAGTCATTCCGAGATGCATCCACCCACAAAAACCACAGACATGCTGCTTGACTCAAATCTTGACTTCAACCACAACTTTGTGATGCAAAACTGGTGGAGTTTTTGGTACTTTTTGTTTAAAATGAAGTCTTTATAGGGGTTTTCCAGCATCCTTGCTAGTTACTAAAAACAAACCAACATCAGCCTACTGGATGGGACGACTCAGTTTACTCGTGGGTGGTTTTGACATTCAGCTCATTAACATGTTTAGTCTGAAAGAAGGTTGGAAAGGTAGTAAATAAAAAATTGGACACAGAAGTACAGCATCTCTCCAGAAGTTACTCCTTATGTCCCAGTTACAATGCCAGGTTCACGTAGACAGGAGTATGTGTCCTGACGTTACTCCAAATATCAGCAGCTCTTCCTAACCAAGTTCAAAGACTGGCGACACGGGTCGGTCTGTTTGTAGAAGTAAATGCCCCGTGTTTGGTGTAAAGGTTACACTCTGCGGGGCCAGGAAATTCACAGCTCAGGACGGAACTTCCATCGCGGTGTGTGAGAACCTGGGCACGCTGGCTCACAGCCAGGTAGTCTCCGGTGAGAACAAGGAGCCACCCCACTCTGTCAGCAGGAGCTTACGGCCCCTTTGTGTTCCTGCGGGAGCAGGTACTTGACATGGGACTTGTTTTGGCTGTTCTGGCATGGGTGGACTCCAGGGACACCTCCTTGAGACCTCACTTGGGGCAATCCTGCGCAACGTGCTGTGGGATGAGCAGGGAGGTTGGGCCAGTGACCCAGCGTGACCCCTTCCAACCTGACCCCTTCTGTGATCCCGTGCCGGCCTGAAAAACCAGCCAGTGGGTCTGCAGAGCCCCGAGAACACACATGGCAACGTCTTCAGCTGCTTATGTTGGAAACGTAAAAAGGAAAGTACTCCAAATAAGTTTCTCTTGTTCGGAAATACAATGGGCAATTTAAAAGCCCCCATTAAGCATGTGTGTAGGAGCATTTCCCATTGGGGGAGGCGACTGGGATTGTTCTGTGGAGCTGTGTGATGACTTCCCCGATGCGGTCCCAATCAGACCCCATTATGTACCGTGGTATCCGTCCCCGCGCCCCAGCGCGCGGCCCCGCCGCGAGCACGGGGACTGCAATCCCGGCTCCTTTGTCCTGCCCCGCGCCAATTTGCTGCAGAATTGGGGACGAGGCTCCAATCTGCCATTGTTGGCGGTGCCGGGGCCGCGGCTCTGCTTTCAGAGCGCTTATTTGCATTGCCTTGATTAGCATGTCACCTGCTTCATTAGCGGAGAAAATGCTCCTCCGCAGACCCGGCCATTCATGCAAATTGGAGAATGCACGGAGATCCTTCCCCTCTAGGACTTTCCATTATTAGCAAAATTGGTAGATTCGGTTTGTTCCTTCCTCTTCAGAAGGTCACTTTCATTTCCACCTCCAAATGAAAGTTCTTATTTAAAAGACAAAGTAATCCTCTTCCCAAACTTTAACAGTCCGGCTTAATGAAACCTGATGCCAAAGGAAAACTCAGGTGTGTGCAAGGTAGGTGGAACCTCCCCAGTTTCAATCTAATCCTTACACCAACTGCCACCTGTCTGTCACCAAATCATTATTTTTACTGGACGTCAGGGATGTGTTTTTAGAGCCAAAAAGCTCCCTCCTGTGTAGGACCTAAACCTCCAGGGCTCAGCTGTGCAGTTCCTCCTCACGTCCTCAGCAAACGCTGCCTTTGCTCTGAAAGCACGTGGGAATCATCTTTTCTTACTCTGTCCCTGTTTTCCAACCTACACAATCCCAGTTCTTCACAATCCACCTTATCCCAAATCGGGACATCCTTCTTGCTTTCCCTTGGACATGGCCACACCATTTTACTGAAGGTGGGACTAAAGCAAGTCTCCAGAAGGGCTTTGGGGACACCAGCCAGAGCAGAGCAGGCACTTTCTTTACACATCCACATCCTGCCCTACACCCAGGAATGAGCCACCTTCTTCCACAGCAGCCCCCCTTCCCTTCTCTGGTGCCCCCTGGGCCTCCTCGGAGGGTGCTGCCCAACCAGCTCCCCTTGCTCTCCACCATCACTGGCACCAAGAGGGGCCGATTCCTCCTGGTCTCCCCGACACGTGGGCTCCGCCCCGAGAGCAAAGCCTGCCCCTTCACCCTGGCTGTGGTCTGCAAGTGCTAGTTTTGTTCCTTGAAGTTGTCTTTTGATATTTGTAGCCATTCCACCCCGTTAACAGTGCACACCAAACTCGACACTCCTGCAGAACTCCCCACGTCCAGTTCATTTCCGACGTCCCCGACGTGCCACTGCAAACCCTCTCTGCAGAGGTGGACACAGAACCATAGGCTGTATTTTACAGCATCTCCAGAGCTGATGCTCCCCCTCCCAGGCTTAAAGAAACTAAAATTATCACTGCAGGTGCCTATCTCACATTTTGGAGGATTTTTTTCACTTGAGTCCAAGGATTGTGAACTAAGCCTTTTGTGACATCAAGAAATACTCAGCTTTTGCAGAAAAGAAGGCACCCCATATGTGGAAATTAACAGAGCCCTTACACAGCTTTTCCTTGAGATCAGGAAGTTGCCATGAGGCCCCAGCTCTCAGTCCAGGGATGGAAAAGTCCTGATACAGCACTGGTCTCAGAAGCTGCAGGGCAGAGCCACCACCAGCGCCAGGAGGTTTCCTTGCCTCTGCTGCCACGACGGGCAGAGAAAGAAAAGCCCAAGAGAGTCTTGAAAACCAGGGAGTGCAAGAAGAAAAGAGGGAAAATGTGATGGTTATGTATGAAATGTCACTGCAGTCGGAGCTCTGCAGAAGTGAAGGACCTGGTAGTGGACAGAGGGGATGAAAACACAGTTGCCTCTGTCTGCTGAGCAGCCAGCACGGCCTCTGCTGGGGCTGGGGACGCAGCGTGACCGTGAGAACCATCTGTGCCACCCTAAAGCCAATGCCCCTGCCCTACACGAGTGCATCCCCACTGCCAGGGCGGTGGCTGCAGCTGCACCAGGGGGAGGACACCTCCCTCTCTGCATCTCCCCACAGCTCCTGGGAAGGCACAACCACACGTGCAAGCAGCAGGTTCTACCCCGCTGCCTTTCACACAGGGTCATCAGGCAGGCAGGGCTTGTGCCAGGCTGAGGCACCTGGTGCTTTTGCCTTTTTAAGGTAAAGATGAGGCAACACTGCACACCCTTACGGGTGCCCTCTCAGGCTGTGCACAGCCACCTCCCTCTCACCTGACCGCCGGAGACTCTGGGAAGCCTGACAAATCTGTGTGTGTCTGCTTATCCCGGGATGGCAGGAAGGGAAGAAGTGAGTCAGATACGTGTCTCTGCTGCTCAGGGAAAATGAAATCCTGTTCCTCCATTGCACAACCCCGGTGGCAGCTGCATCCGTCACGCTCCCTCTGCATACACCTTGCTGCAGAGGAGAGGAAGACAGATTTACCAGGAGATGGAGATGGAAATAGTTGTGATTAAGAAGTCACAATCTCCCTGGTAAATCTCTGGCTCAGAGATTGCTGGTCAAGCTGCCCTCCTTCCTTCCCTCCCTCTGCCTCAGCTGCCCTCACACTGAGGGTTCCTCACGACCCATGGCAGGGACACAAACTCACCTCAGACAGTTGTGTGCCCTTAGCAGATTAAAGATGATTAATTGTACCAGGTAGTTCCTGCTACATCTTAATTAAATACACACAATCAGCATGGCTCCTGTGCACACGATACTTGGAGCTGGAGGGTTTTTAACTCTCACAGACTCCAGTCTGGGGAGCCCAAGCCTAAACTACCAGTGTGAAGTACCCCAGACGGGGTGAGCGCAGGGAAGTTTGCTGGGCGCCAGCGCCTCTCGCTGCTGGAGGAGAAAGGACTCGCTCTGGTTTTCAAAAAATCAACCTCTGCCCCTCTGGGCTCTGGGCAAAGCCCGCCCTTACCTGCCAGGGACGCGTGGGAAGCGACACCACACACCTCAGGGAGACACAGACCACCAGCAGCCTCGGACCGTATTTTGCATCATTTATTTAAATACCTATATTTATGCATTTACAAATTTTCATAGCTCTGTCTGTAGCTTTTTTTCTTTTTTTTTGTAGACAGTATTGCAGAGAAGTCAGCTTCTGTAAAATGAGGTCCATGTATAAAACTATGCAACGGATTGGAAAGAAAAAAAACCAACCTGACAAGTTTCCTTTCACACTTTGAAATCTGAAATCAGAAACGAAAGAAAGTGACTGAATGGAGAGGGAAAGGGAGAGGAAGGGTGGGCAGACCAGCCTCAAACCAGTGGCTCTCACACAAGCATTACACACATCAGTGCTCAGCTACAGGACACGTTTCAGTCGGTGCAATGCCTGTTTGCTAAAGCTTTAGCAGGCACGTAGGTCTCTAATGAAAAAATAGAAGGAAAGGATCCTACACACTGAGAATGCAAAGCCTGGACAGCCTCGGGATCGGTTTTGGGAGACTGCACCGACTTGCCAGCAGTGCATCCTCATCCCAAACTTCATTTTGCATAAAAAGTTCCCTTTAAGAAATCTTAGCATTTAAAAAACCCGGTGTCTGAGCTCTTCTAGCCTCAGCACTCTAAAGAAGTCTCTTGAAAAATACCTCCTGCTTTCCTCACTTGGAAGCTTCAAAATAATGTTTTGCTTTATCTGATACCAATTGAACAACTCACGGGGTCCCAGCGTTATCTCTGGGAGGAAGAGGCAACAGATATGGCATTGCAAGATATTTACACACATGGTACAAAAATGTCCAAGGGTATGAAAAATCACCAGTTACACAATTTTGCAGCAGCCTCATTTACACCTGTAATTTTATACCATTTATTACATTGTACTAACACACCAGATCCAAAGATGTGCACTCCCTTTAGGACATTCAGGAGTTCCAAATATATTGTGATTGCATAATTCATATTGCACAATTGTATAAAAACATAAATACTAGCTATTCTATATTTTCTTTTAAATACAAAATACATGTCACATCGTCAAATAATCTTTTCAAGTGCAATTCAGGTGCTCTCTTTAGTCCTTCCAAGGAAAAGGCAATTTTGATAGTTTTGGCACAAAGTTTAACCTCCGTCCCGTGCCAACAGTTCTACTCACAATCCCAAACTCGGCAGCGTAGCAGTCATGTACATACAGTATAAAACGGGGGTATTTACAGGGCGCACAGCAGGGACAGGGAGCAGCCTGGTGGAGGGGCCGAGCCCCCAGTTACGCCGGCGGCTGCTGCAGGTTCACATTCACGGGCGGGGGGTGGCCCAGCAGGCCGATGCGCTGCTTCTGCTTCCTCTGCTCCGTCATCTGGAAAATTAACAAGTTTGCTCATTAGGCCTCGACACTTCCTGCGCGTCAGCTGGCCCAAGGGCCCCCCAAGCCCCCTGCCTGCACACGCAGCGCTGTGCCAGGGCGGGGGGCGGCTGCAGCCTGGCCAGGAGCCCGTGGCTGTGCCTGGCCACTGCTCTGCGAGGGGAGAGCTCGGGAGAGCCCGGCAGCCAGCGGGGATTAGTGTGCAGAAACCTCCCCCGTTAGACATTCCTTGTAACCCGTCCAGCAGCCGAGGCAGACGAGACGGAGAGGGCGGAAAAAGGGGCGAGCCCTCCAGTCAGGCTGGGAATACCCTTGCCTTTGCTGGAAGAGACTCGAGCGCTCCCGGTCTCATCCGGAGCCAGCCAACATCCCTGCCCACCTGCCAAACGCCAAGGCAGGACTTAACCACCTCACTGCCAGACAGCCCCACCGTCACCGCTGCCTCCCAGCAGATCGAGGAACGCTGCTCTGCCCAGTGCAACCTTGAACAGAACAGGGATCAGCTTTGTTATTGCTGATACTGAGAAACAGCCCCAATCCAACGCTCCGCTCTGGTTTTCTGGAACTTTGGGAGGTTTCTTACACAAGCAGACAGGCCGGCGTGGGCAGGGGCTCTGGAGCGAACAGCTGGATCACTGCAGAACAGCTGGCTCACTGCAGAACAGCTGGATCACTGCTCAGCTCCCGCTGCGACCAGGCTCGGCCTCAGGGCAGTGACACAAGGGGTGGGATGCAGAGTGTGCTGGGGGGCCTTGCCCTGGGCACCCAGGGCACCTGGGCTCCCTGAGAGCCCCGACACCCTCAGGGCTCAGCACCCCGGGGCATGTGACCCATGGGCAGTCGAGGCAGCGTGGACGAGCAGCCACACCACATCCCACCCCTGCTGCTCTTCCTCTTGGGCTGAGGTTGCCCAGCAATGCTTTCCCTGCAACATCCACATCCACCATCCAATTTTTCAGTTTCATGCTATTTAATTACAAATGTCAGCCAGGGTAACAGCTTGTGGCAGTAACTCCAGGAGAAGGGACATGGTCTAGAGCATGACTGGTTCATTTGTAACACTCCCAGAATCACAGAATCTTTAAGGTTAGAATAGACCTTTAAGATCCTCAAGTCCAGCCATCAACCCAGCACCACCACGGTGTTCACCACTAAAGCACCGGGGTGTGTTTAAAATCCCCACCTCAGCGATGGAGGAGTCTCCCACGTGGGGCAGGGTCCCCCAGCATGCCGGGGTGGCTGACCTGGGCTCTGGAGCTCACTGTAGGGAATGGAATTGGGCCAAACAGGCAGTGCAGGGCAACCTCCAAAAGGTTCCTCCGTGTGCCACAGGCTGGGCAATGCTGTGCGCCCCACGGCTCTCACCCTGCGTCCAGTGACACTCATTTAACCACCAGGGAAAGGGCTGAAATACCATAATTCCTCTTGAAACCATAACTAAACTTGACCTCAGCCCAGCACCTTGCTCTCTGCCCCAGCGAGGGGAGGCAGAGCTGGGATCTGCCCGCTCCAGGAGGATGACCACAGCCTCCGGGGCCAGCTCACCTCCCGCTCCTCTGCACTGCATTCCCAGAGCTCTCCTTCCACAAAAGGCTTCCAGTGCTTCGCAGGGAACAGGAACAGGAGGAGAGGGACCTTCCCATGGCTCTTTGGACACACACACAGCTACCCTGCTGAACCTGCTGGGACCTTCAGCCATTCCCAAGGTAACCCACAAGTAGGACTGCAAAGAGGCCATGAGGCCTTGGTATAAAAATGTCCATTTACATTAAATAGTTTCAGTGAGCAGACCAAGAGTCACCACTTCACACTACCAATAAACTGACTGAGAGGATGCATGGAATAAAAATGGGAAAGAAAAGGGAAAAAAGAAAGGGGACTGTAGTAGGTGTTTTTCATGCTGTGTTGCAAAGAGACCCTGATAGAGTCATTTGTAGAAGATGTGACTTTAAAAAAAGGGAAGAATAAAGTAACCAAGCATAAATAAGAGGGAGAAATGCAGTTTTAGTGTAAATTCAGAACATTCTTAATCCTGCACGACACACATGCTTGTGTGAAGGGCACGGGGCTGCGGGAGGGAGCAACTGATCGCCATCACATTTACATGGAGAGTGAATCTCTAACAAAAACTTTCCAGGGACAGCACACCTGGGCTAACAGGCAATAAAAGCCGTGCACAGGTATCTCCAGGGAGCTGCCAGCCACTGGAATTGTGCTGACAAGATCCAAACACAAGCCCGGGGCTGGGGTTCATCTGAGCCGGGCCAGATGCCCCGGCACCGCCTGTGACTGCTCCGGGGCCACTGCCCCGGTCCAAAGGTCACGGGGAGCTGGAGGGAACTCCAGGATCGGGGAGCAGGGCAGCAGGATCCCAGCTGGACACGGCCTGCCCGTGGTGCTGCTCCAGTCCAGTCACACCGGTGGGTCCCGGGGCAGGGCACTGTCCCAGTGTCCCCAGTGTCCCCAGCCAGCGCCGGGGCCAGGAGCGATGCCTCACACCTCCCGACAGGGAGCACGGCACTGCAGGGTTTCTGGGTGATTACATCTAATCCCCTGCTGCTGCAGACAATTATGGGGTAATCTTTTTGCACAGAATTAAAGCGATCAGGATTTTAATGGCTCTTGGTGCACCTTGGGAAAGCAGGCGGGCTGGAGCTCGGCTTCTAACAATTACAGTCTCCAGAAACCTAACGAGCTTGAAGAGCAAATGAATGAAAAGTTTTCCCTTTATTTAATTACAAGAAAATAAATACAAATAAAAGTTTCCCGAGTTAGTTCCTTTTCCTGGAGACAGTTCCTCATCAGGAGGAGGGATATACTGGCTTTGGAACATAATTGGAGCATCCTGCATCTTCAGCAGGGCTCTCAATAATGGTACTTAGGGGAATTCCTAAAAGCTATCACCACACTAATGAAGCTGGTTTCCTCTCTTGCTTTTACAGTCAAATAGCTCTCTAAAAGCTAAACCCTTCATTCTTATTTTCACAAAGAGCGAGGAGGGGTTTTAGTGCTTGGTCAGCCAAGAGGGCTGCAAGCTTCAGAAATAAATGTGCCGTGAGCCAGCGCTGGCTGCGGCCGGTGGAAAGACTGCTGGTGACTGCAGACCACTTTGAGTCAGACCCTTCAGCAGGGAGACACAAGACACATGTTTCAAGATAATTGTTTCCAGGCAAAACAGCAAAACCACTGCCCGGCAAGTATTAAAGCCCAGACAAAAGAGCAACTGCCTCTGCCCTCCATCCTCAGACCAAGTGGAGCAAGGGGCTCTGTGGCACAGTGCCTGGGAACTAATTACAGCCCGGAGCAGCGAGGCTGGCTGCTCCCAGTCCCACCCGCTAATCCCTTCCTTGTGCTCCACGGGGTGTTTGGGAGAGGGCCCAGCTCCATCCACACTGCAGAGCGTGATCGGAAGGCAGCGAGCCGGGATCTGTCAGGACTGGCGTCGACACTCGCATCCCCCCAGAGATAACTGGCTGATGGAGCAGCCCGGGCAGAGACGGGAGCAGGGCTCGGATTAGTATGGGCAGAGCTGTGCCAGCCGTGCCAGGGCAGGCAGGGCACGTCTGAGGAGATAACACCCCGAGGCTGCTGAGCCTTTCCTCCCCGGGCAGCTCCATCGACTGCCCCGGTGCAAGTCAGCAATTAATCTTATCCAGTGCTGATATTTATATAAATGTAACTAATTGAAGCATCTGGCTCAGGTTATTAATGCACAAAGATAAGTGGCCACCACAAACCGCTCGCGCCAGCGCAGGCGGCAGCGTTTTCCCTGTTCCTCCCCGTTAGGCTGCAATCCCTGTGGACAACACGAGCTAAAGCCCTGCTGCCTCTGTGGCTCTGACAAAGCCATCGCTGGGGCTGGCCTGGGAACCAGCCCCATGACGCCCTCGAGCCCAACCAAGCCAGGAGCCAACACAAGTCCTCAAAGCCCTGCTGCGGGAAACCTGCCGTGCCAAACCAATCCTCCGAGGGCTGGGGAGCACTCACGTGTCACGGCAGCAGCACAGGGTGCAACGCAAGACATCCCACGGGGACGTCTGTGCCGCAGGCTGGAGTGTGGCAGCAGCCAAATCACATCTGCAGTGGCAGCACAGCCACAGCATGGGGGACCAGCACCAGTAACCACTCGAGCGCTTCCCCGGTTTCTCGGTGGGTTTTGAGGTCCGTGCAGTGACACAGCCCTCCTATCACTGTCACACCCTCTGTCTGATGAGAGCGTGCTCGGGTCTTTGGGGTAAAACCCGAAACAACAACACCACACACACACGGGCTCCCTGCCCCAGCCAGGGCTGAGTGAAGCTAATTAGTGGTAATCTTTTTCAATGCAAGTTTTCCCTTTCTGGAGGTGCCCACTTAGGAATGTCTGGTTGGGTCAGCACCAGGCAGGTCAGCTGGGGCACAGGGCTCTGCAGGGACATTTGGCTTGTTCACTTCTTCCCTAAGTTGCTTTAGAAGAGTTCTCCCTGGGGTTTGCAGAAGCTGTGGAGCTGTGAGACAGCCCTCGGTGTGAGAGGCTGCAGGAGCTGCATCCTGCCCATAGGGATGTGAGGCCGCCCGTCCGCTCCCTTACCTGATCCTTCAGCTCTGACAGCTGGCCAGAGAGGTTGGTCACGAGCTTCATGGTGGACTCCAACTTCTCCTGCAAGTTCCTCAGCTCGTTCTGCTCCCCTTCCGAGTCGCTGCTCACCAGGGACATGGCCCGCATCCGCGGGAACCAGTCCAGGTTTCTCTCCTGGGAATCACACACCAGGTCACAGTTAGTGTTTGCCAGATGACAACGCACATGCAGGGCCGAGCACAGACAGAGCTCTGACTGCACACGGGGCCATTCCTTGGATACAGCAGCTCTGCAGTTATCTGTGTTATCTGCATTTGCATCTTACTGGAAAGTTTGCAAAATCGCCTGCTCGAGGCAATGAGGCACTGCCGCCGCAGCTGTGGAGATTGGGGCTGCTCCTGCTGCCTTCTCCTCCCCAGCCCTCTCCCTTCACATACCCTCACTATAAATACACTAACTGGACATTAAACCAGCCCAGATTTCACATCTGGACAAGCATTTGCCACTGCTAGAAAGCCACTGCCATCTTGCAATCTTTTAACTTGTGTTTGTGGAACATTTTCTGCTGATAAAGCTGGTGTGCTGTTTTGGTCAAGCAAAGCTTGGCTGTGCTTTCTGATGAAAGAAACCATGGTCTTCCTGGAAATACTTCCATGTTTGAACTACTTCCCTTTTAATGGAAAGGAAAATCATATTCTGACCGCTTCAGCCTAAAAGATGGGACAGATATGTTACAGTGCACTGACCATAGTGAAGTTTTCGTTCAGCCACACCGATTCTGTAATATTCCATGTTCCAGTGACAGTCAGGAATGCCACGGACACACACAGAGTGATGACGGGCATGTACAGAGGCTCACACATGCACTCGTGTACATGCCAGAGATGTTAAAAATAAAAGCAGGAGCGGAACAGAAAGCCACAAAAGAGGAGGAGGGGTGCACACCGCGTCCTGACACCTTACAGTGCAACAGCAAACTGGTTTCCCATCTAGTCTGGTTCTCCTCCCACGTTGGAGAAACACTCTGAAATGGAAGCTAAACTGGGGCTGGCTGAGACAAGGCTGTGTGTGCTCTCACAGGTGACACTGCAACAGCTGGCAGGGCTTTGAACAAAGCAGAGATGCTGACGGGTGACTGCAGGAACGCCATGGGATGCTGGCAACCAAAAACCATCACCTCGCTGAGCAACAGCGACCAAAGCTCGCCCCACTGAGCTGCCCAGGCTCTTCACTGGGCTCAGCTCACTTTTGGGGCACTGCAAACTCCCTGGGTT
Organism: Sclerurus mexicanus; assembly: GCA_013396755.1. NCBI lineage: Eukaryota > Metazoa > Chordata > Aves > Passeriformes > Furnariidae > Sclerurus > Sclerurus mexicanus. The sequence continues at coordinate 99,727 of VWZF01007201.1, read as the reverse complement.
TTTGCCATTCCCAGTCTAAATCTCCAGCAAGAACCTGCTCCTCCCCCTCCATGCTCCCCTATTCCCAGGAACATCCATCCTGCTTAAAGCAGGGCTGTGCACCTCTACACAGAGCTACAGTCACATCCTCTCTGCAATTCAGATGTGATGCCAAGACTCATCAGCTTAAATTAGCTGCTTCTGATGTGCCTGGAGTTTCCTTTAGCTGGGATGAGAAGGCAGAAAGCAGGCCCTTTCCCATGCAGGCACCACAGCATCCCCACGTGACGCAGAACTGCCAGGAAGGCTGTTCGCTCCTGATCTCTCTTTACAGGGCAGATGGTTTCTGCTAATAAAAGAAAAAAAGCTATGTACAAAAAAAATATGCCTTTATCAAGACAAGTGCCAAAATATTTTGGACTTTAGGGAATGCCAGTCCCACAATTAAGGTTTAATAGTAGGAGCAGGCAACATTTCACTGCGTTCTTCCAGCTGTAGCGAAACCCTCATTAAGGAGGAGAGGGCAGCTCAGCACCCGCGCTTGGGTCCAGCAGCTCCCCACCCGGGGAGAACAAACTAAACCAACTGCTGTTCCCAGCCCTGTGTTCCTCCAGGCTGGAGGTTTTTGAGGACAAGGCAAAAGAGATTAAAATGCAATTTGTATTTGCAGATGTGCCTGGACCCTCAGGCCCATGTCCTGATATTTCTAGGCAGACACGAGGGCTCTTAAGTTCCTTTCTTGCTCCAGAAGTATTATTTAGTTTGTTCCTAAAAAGGTGAGCTTTCCAAGGCCATCCCCAGCACACTCCCAGGCCCCATCCTCGAGAAGGATGAAGGGGGTGAGGGAAGCACTGGCTTTCCTCACCTGCAATGTTTTCTTATCAAATACCCCAACACTCCAGGGTGACTCTGCAATATAAGCAAATGCTGTTCCTGCTGCAGCACCTGCCACTCGACCCCTCCAGGCCAGAAGGTGCCAGGCAGTCTCGGCTGGTGAAATCAAACCAGCACCCACAGCTCCTGCAGGCTCCTCACAGGTTTCGGGCTCTGTGGGCTTCCAAAAGCCCCAGCTTGCAAAGTCAGTAAATCTTGGCTTTGGTTTGAAAAAAACAACAAAGCACCTTTCTGGTTCTCACGCCAGTGGTCACAGATTAAAACCAAAACTCCATGTGAACCCCCCAGGATGAGGAATGTGAAGGCTGATGAAAAGGAGACAGACCCATCACCCTCCGGGGCACCTGCCGAGCTGGGGGACAGGGCTCACTGCTCAGCCTGGAAATGGCAAGAAACCAGGGGGTGTCCCCCCAAAGGGCCTGGGAGGACACCCTGAGGTGAGGGAGGACCCACGGGGACAGGGGTGCAGGTAACACCGGCGCCAGTGCTGCTGGCCCACGCTGGTGTGGAGAGGGAAGCTGCCAGCACACAGGGACACAGCTCCTCCTGCACAGCATCCTGCTGTCCCACCACTCCGCACTTCCAGGGGAAACACTCAGCCTGCTCTTCAGCCTCCCCTCCCTGCAGAGAGGAGCGGGAGAGCCTGGATGCTGACACAGACTGCAGCCTGAGCCTCCATCCCTGCTGGGGGCCGTGAGGGTGTTCTCTTACAAACAAACAAACACACACTGATGCCTGAAGCAGAGCCGGTGCACACAGAACCCAGCAGCAATGCTGGAAGGTCCGGGGGTCCAGCTCCTGGCCCTGCCATCCCAGGGTCGACAGAAGATTTCTATCTCCATGATCTAGTTCCTGCTGAACTTCAGCTCCACACAGGGCTGCTTGTGCAGACACGGCCCCACGGCGGCTCTGGGAGCGCTCCAGAGGCACCAAGTGAGCCGGGAGGGGCAGGGCTGCCCGTGACCCCCGTGGGCTGCTGGCACCCCACACCCCGACACCGCCGTGTGCCCGGTCCTGCCCCGGGGTGCCCCCGCTCCCCGTACCGCAGCAGCCGGAGCGAGCGCAGCCGCTGCCGGAAGGCCCCGACCGCAAGGGCCGGGTGTTGGGTTAGCTCTTTTCTAGGTAAAGTTGGAAAAGTCCCTCTTGTAAAGCAGATATCGCTCAATCTCAGACACGGGGGTGATGCTGACCGTCCACGCCTGGCAGCGTGAAAAAGAGGAAGCGGTGCTGCGTGATGCAGATGCGATTCATTCTGAGAAGAGCCGGCTCCTCCCTGCTTCTGCTGAAGAGTTGGTTCTAAGAAAGGCTCTGAGGCAACCTCGGCGTGAGCCGTGCCAGGAGAGCACCATTCCTGCTCCCGGGGCACGGCCCGGCTGCTCACGGCGGGGACCGGGGCTCTCCCCGCTGCACTCACCGCTCCTCTCCCGGGGCTGCCTTTATCCCCTGTCCCTCTGCCTCACAGTTACGGGGTGCTAAGGGCTAGTTCAGTGCTCTCCAAAATAAATCCCTTCTGCCGCCAGCAGAAGGCTGCCCAGCAGCATCACTTACAGAACCACAGGATCATCCAGGCTGGAAAAGACCTCCAAGATCAAGTCCAACCTGTGAGTGATCCCCACCCTGTCAACCAGACCAGAGCACCGAGTGCCACATCCAGTTGTTTCCTGAACAGAAGCAGGAGAAGGTGGCAGCAGCAGATTTCAGTTTGTCATGTGAAGTTAAAGCTCAGACCCACACGGCTAATAAACAGCTCTGTGAAGCACTTTGAAAATCAAGCTGTTTGTGGGGAGACGGGAATCCTCCTGGGTCTTTCCTGTCCCTCCTGGAAAAGGCCCATGTCAGGCTCTCTCTCTGCTGCAAAGGGCTCACCATCACTTCTTCCACGCCGAGCTGCTTCTCCGCTCCCCAGGAAAACCAGCACTTGATGCTGCCCCTCCTCCACACCCAGAGTATTTTCAACTCCTCACATGCACTGTGCCATTAAACAGGAGGCTGATGACACAAGGTTTATGGTGTAATAACCTCCTTTTCACTGTTGCCACAGGTTAAATACCCAAGTGCCACTTACACTGGTGCAGAGCAGGGAAGGGGGATGACACACACCATTCCCAAAGGTGGAGGATGTCCCTGTCCCTACATGAAATGATCCTCCCTGTAGGTCCCTGTGAGTTCTGCTGCGGGTGACTCACTCGAGCCGAGCCAAGAACCACCCAGTCTGAAGGACTGCAGGGAACGGCCCTGCTGGGGATCCCTGAAGGCCATGTCCCCACTCCTGCTGGAAGGACAGGGCCACCTCTCCACACCAACCTCCTCTGGGTGTTTGGATGCCCATCTGGAGTGGGCCACGTTACACCAGCTGGGCAGCACAGAACAGCGAGCCAGGCAAAGGCTGAGCACACAGTGCTGTGGCGATGGCTGTCACCCCCTCCTCTTGACCAAAGCACCCACGTGGGGACCCAGGCACAGCAGCAGCAGTGGTCACCCAGGGCAGGCTCAGCCCACCCTGCCACCCAAACCCCAGCACCTTATGCAAGTGTCCCATTCCTCAGAACTGGCCCTTTTTCTCCACACGCTCAGCCCAAGGGAAACCCTTGCCTGATCGCTGGGGATGCCTGAGGTTCCCAGCACGGATACCTGGTGATCCGTGAGGGAAAACCAAGCACGGGGCCACGTGAGGTTACTGCCAGCAGCAGGAGGGTGTCCTGCAGCCCACCACAGGGCAGCCAGCTCACACACCTCCAGAGACTGGTTTGGGCTGGAAGGCACCTTAAACATCATCCCATCCCACCCCTGCCATGGGCAGGGACACCTTCCACCAGCCCAGGGTGCTCCAAGCCCCGTCCAACCTGGCCTTGGACACTCCCAGGGATCCAGGGGCAGCCACAGCTTCTCTGGGCACCCTGTGCCAGGGCTGGGGAGGATGAGGTTGACCAAGCACTTCTCCCCATGCAGCTCCAAGGTGGAACAAATTCCTTCACTACCTGAACACGAAGCCCAGACTGTGGCTATGACACAGTGTTTCCAGCAGCCAGGGCCTGCTGCCAAACACACCTCTTGGCTCTTCCTGCCTCTGCCCTGATCTGTTGTTTAATCCTATAATTATACTGGCTAACTCTGGCCAGGTACCTCAAGATGCAGCTTGTTGGGAAGATACCACCAAGTTCAGCACTGTCAGCTCCAGTTCAGATCCTGACCCCCTCAATCCTTCTCCTCCTCTCCCAGTTTGCACCAGCATCACCGTGACTGGGAGCGCCAAACCCCCAGTTTCCTCATCTACAACTGAGCTATTTGCACAGGCTGCTCTCTACTGCTTTGCAAAGTATTGATATGACAAATCTTTCCTATTTGACTTTGCCCCAAAGTACAGGATTTCCAGGCACAAACGACAGGCAAACGTAACTACATTTCTAATGCTTTCTCAGGCTCTGATTTCATGTACACACCTCTCTCACCAGTGCTGGAGTCAGTAAGCCCCGTTTGAAACGCCCCACTTTTCAAGCATCATGGCCTACCCTCGTCATTGCTATAGGTGCTGCAGTCCAGACCCAGTCCTGGCCATCTCCTGCTGAACTGGATTCCATGTAGAGCCTGGGACAGTCACCCCTCAAAGCCATCACTGCCTGGGCCTCGTGAATCCCACACTCCTGCTCCTTCAGAGCACAGCGACTGTCAGGGCCAATACTGAACTCGTTAGGAGAGGTCTCAGCTCAAACCTGCACTTCTGGAAGGATGTAATTTAAAAAGGCTGACCCTGATGGAACCCTGGCTTTGCTTATCAGGAGGCTCTGCCTTGGCACAAGTCATGCTCTAACCAGGAATCAGAAACACCTCCCACTACAGCACAGAGCTCAAGAGACAAGGAGAAAAGCCCCATAATGTATTTAAATCTCCAGGTTTGTACACAGAGGTGAACTAGGGCACAAAAGAAAGTCTGTAGCCTTCACTGCCATTCCAAATTCCTTTAAGGATATCTGTGCCATCACTCCTATTTGTAAACGGTTCATTTTCAAATGACATCACAGTCCAGATTGGGGATCTACTTGGCACCCTTAATCTGGATGTTGGAGCTTGGGCAACCCTTACACCTCTGCCTCGTTTTTGTAATAACGGCTGTTGGTGACACAGACCCTGCGTGGATCAAAAGCCTGTGGAAACTGCAGGAGCTTGGTAGGAAGCTTTGTGCTAAAAACTTTTCCAAAGCAGCCTTTATTTTTCATTCAGCACATCTGTGTCACAAACGCCCCGACAGCCGTGGCAGAACCCACAGGATCAAGGTGCAGCTCAGGGTATGCTGGGAGAGAGCTGGGCATGCAAATATTTGTCTGTGCTGTGACAGCCTGTGCAGCTGCCTGCAGACAGCCCAGGAATGCACCCAGAACCCAAGTGCCGCTGTGCTTTTCTATGCGTCGAGCTGCAGAGTGAGAAACCTTACATACCCTAAATGCCTGCACGCAGCTGGCTGTGGCAGGGCTCTGCCAAGCCCGGTGACAGCTGTGCTGGCCAGGCTGCCACAGCAACTGCAGGCCAAGGCAGCAAACTGCAGGAGGAATTCTGAGACAGGATGGGATGATAAGCCCTTTAAATGAACTAATCTGCAGGGAGTTGCACCGAGTTCACATTAGTCATTTGGGTGTGGATGTCAATGTCTGGCCAAGGCGATAAGTGGATCCCCCCTCCCACACACAGGGTGTTATTCAGACATCACCTGATCTTCCCTGGTGACTACAAAGCCACAGGAATCGGGGGCCTTTGTTCCTCGGAATCACAGGAGGCACCAGCAGCATCCTTCCCACACAGACACCACTCAGAGGACACGGATCCACCCGGACGTCCCACTGCCCGCAGTGCCCCTCTCCAGGGATGGAGCCACGTGGGAAGTTCGGTCAGGGCAGCTTTACAAACACAGGAATTAAAGAGCATCTCTGCTACCATGAGATGTTTCCTCCCACCCTGCAGCACTGCCTGTGCTATTAAATCAGTATTAGGAGGTGGATGCATTGCACAGGGGAGCTGCTCCAATCCACTGGCCGTGTGGTGCCATCCCCGAGGTTCCCGGGGCAGGGCTGAGTCAGGGCAGCAGCTCGGGTGTGAGCACAGCTCAGCTTCCCCAGGCCCCCTCGCGGGGCTCCAGCCATTCCCAAAGATTCCTGAGGCATCCCAGGTCTCACATCATCTCTCACAGCAGGCACACGCGAGAATATTACCCCTGCTTACAGGGGCAAGGCTGGCCGTGAGTTCCAGCCTCCTCTGACCAGCCTGGATGTGCAGCTGCAAGCCCAGCCCAGCCCAGCACATGGGGCTGACCCAAACCAGGCATCACAGACCCCCCAGACCCACGCTGGGACCACAACACCCTTGTGGCCCTGAGAGTTGCAGGGCTGGACGTTTACAGCCCCAAATCAGCACTGCCAGGGCAGTGCAGCACATTTTACTGCACAGAACCACAGAATCCCAGCACGGTTTGGGCTGGAAGGGACCTTAAACACCTCCAGTCCCACGCAGTGCCGTGGGCAGGGACACCTTCTACTGGCCCAGGGTGCTCAGGTCAGATCACTGCTTTTTTTTTTCTCTAATTTTGATTTTTTGGTCAGTCTTAGAGTGCTCAAAATGCTTCTAAACCTTCAGCTCTCTTTCCAAGGGTACCTGTTGACTTCTTTCCACATGCTGTGTTTTAACTTGATGAGCCTCTGTTTGTGAAGAAATATAAAATCCACTGAAGAATTGTAGTTAATCATTGATTCTCAAGGCTACAATTACTGTTCGTGTGGGGTCAGATTCCTGCAGAGTGCAGGGTGAGCACACGGTATGCAGCTCTGCCATACCCAGTACAGTGGGAATCCTCAAAACTGCCTTTCTACACTCAGTATTTTTAGTCAAGAAAACATCAAAATTCAAGATCACTCAGAGCTCCTGAATATTCTAACCTGCATAAATGAAATTGTCCAGGATTCTTTTGATACCACAGCGCTTAAAATATCTTTAAAGCACTGCACAAGCAGCACTGGATGCAACTCACAAACTGATGGTGGATATAATTTTAGAGTCCTAAATTCTCTTTTTTTTTTTTTTTAACTATTCTGTGGTGTTGGAACAACCCACAAATACTAAAGGGAATTTTTAAATTATATTTTCTTTTTTCGTTTCAATTACCAAAGGGCGCAAATCCAAGACTTTTCTCAAGGTATTTTGTTGGGAGTCAGAGCACAGGTGAGACACCTCAGGTGTGTTGTGCCATCACAGGATGTGATCTGCAGCACGTGATGCTTCCTGCCCTCCACTCCTAAAAATGGGAATAAACTGCAGCTGAAGGATGGTCCCACCTAACAGCCCATGGCAAAGCCGTGCCCCATCTTTGTCCCTATCCAAGATGTTACAGTGCCACCTTCAGTCTGAAATACGGGAAGAAAATCCCTTTAAAGCCCAGCCATGCCCTAAGGAGGCTTTCCAGGAGAGTCTGGTGGCTGCAGACGTGGCCCAGCCACAGGTCCCCACTGGATCCCATCACCTCCACAGGGGAATCTCAGCACTGGGAATCATCCACATATTTACAGCTTTCCCTTGGCCTGTCCTTCTGCATTTGTGGGGCTTTGCCCAGAGAGGTTGAATTTTTGGACTCCCCATCCCTGGGAGTGTCCAAGGCCAGGTTGGACGGGGGTTGGAGCACCCTGGGCGGGTGGGAGGTGTCCCTGCCCATGGCAGGGGTGGCACTGGATGATCCTTAGGGTCCCTTCCAGCCCAAACCAGCCTGGGATTCTGTGGAGACAGAAGGCTTGAGTACCAGCTGACTCAGGCCCCAAGTCACCCCTAAATACACCTTAAACAGACAGAAAACATTTCTGAGTCCTCCAGAAGTACCTGAAACAGGTCCGGTAGGGAAATGGAATCATCGTGTTTTACACCCTGATCTTCCAGGGCAGAAAGGGATGTTTTCAATGGTAACGGATAATGGAAAGAAATTGCTCCTGGTTTTCAGACCAAAGCTTTGCCGAGTGGCTCCTAAGGAGCACAAGGAGTGCGGAGGGCTCTGGAGTCAGGGCACTGCCTGAGCCCTGGACGGCACTGGGACCCACCCAGGGGTGCAAACCAAACGCCCTCCCCATTCCACACCCCCCAGCACCAGGGACAGCCTGCTGTCAGCTCTCTGATGGAAACTGGCTCAGGAAATGCAGAGAAGCCCCAGACACTCCAAACCTCCACCCGGAGCACATGGTTACAGCAAACTGCATCTGCATGAGACACTTGGGCTATGCATAATTTATCCTTATTCCCATCCACACGCAGTAATTAGCCCTTGCTGACACTTAATGAATAGGAACTCTGATAGAAATTCTCCAGGTTTTGTATTTCATGCAAACATATTCAGTGACTAATTTTTGCTTCTTACCTAATTTGAACTATTAATCTGAAATAATAAATTGGCAGTTAAATGAAACTTTTTGTAAACTAGTTTTAACAGCAGAGAAAACACAACACAAAACGCTCTTCTCCAAGCGAAAACACAACGCAGGATTGTCTTTTCTAAGCAAAACCACTTCAGAAGGGCAGTGCTTCCCCCCGAAGTCATGTGTGCTGCAGGGGCATAAAGGAAGGGAGCACTATAATCAGCCAGGCTGGAAAGCAGCAGCGATGCACTTGGTTATCTCACTGTGCTAATCCTCTATCAGGTGACTGCTCACAAGATTTCTTTAAGCCCTCATTACTGAGGCACAAACCCAGAAGTAGGACGGGCACTTTAGTGACCCAAAATAACGTGTTTAACCTCCCCGAGGTCTCGGGGGATTTACAGCCCGGCCGGGACACGACACGTCGCCCACTCACAGCTTGGTGGCACCTCATGGCAAAAGAGCTAAAGGCAAGGCAGCAAGAGTGCTCTGCTGTAAAAAAAATCACTAATTGAAATGCTATAAATCAAACAGCTTCTGCTCCCCAGCCAGAAGATGCACAAATTAGTGATTGGGGCTTCAGATCTAATTCCATGAGCTCGGAACTTGGCAAAGACAAGGCTTTTAATTCTCTCATTAAAAGCCCTTCCAAATGAGTAGATATTAATTGCAGTTTTTTCCAATAATAGGCTCAAATCATATGACAACAAATCTTACAAGTCAGTTGGAGGTATTTATGCCAGGACAGGTTATAACCTGTTTGTTGTGCTTCAGACACTTCCACCAGCTTGGAAATCCTCTCTCCAAATGTGAATTTAAGACAGAACAGCCTCTCTTCACCTGATTTAAAACCAGGGAGGCTACCTGGCTGTCACCAGCACACACAGAGTGTCTTGGAGGCTGGGAAGTCACAGGTACACTTACAAAATAAACCCAATAAAAATCACTGTGTCTGCCAAATATTCCAGTAGATTGGTCTAATCTAGAAAAAAGCAGCAAAACGCCCAACTCACCTTGATCATTTCTGCCACATAACTCTCTGGTCCCGTGTATTCTGTGGAATCTTTGACTTTCACTAACACAATGAAGCACAAGTAGTGCCACATGTTGTGCTCCTCTTTAATGTGTTCTTCAAACGTGACCGTCTTGTTGTCAAACTTATCTCTCTCCAGACCTACGAGAGGGACACAGGAACAGCCCTTAGTGGTTGATGGCTGGGGACCAGCAAAAGCAGCTCCAAGGACCAAACTCACTTTTACAGGCTGCTGCACTTGTTGAAACCACAACCATTCCAGAATGGACACTGAACAGCAGGGATAAACTCTGACAAATGCCCAAGAAGAGGAGAAAGAGGAGGAAGGAGAAGAGAAAGAGAAGGAAGGAGAAAATGAGAGAGAAGGAGCATAAAAAAGGTGTACAAGAACTGCTCATATTTATCATACATAACAGAAGAATTTTGGTCAAAAAAGGTAGCAGCCCTGTATGCAACCAGTTTGTTGGATTTCATAACACATCTCCTATTTTTAGGCAAACTGATAGCAAAAGCCATGTTTGCTTTGCAGCATCTTCCAAAGGTTACTCCTGTCAGGCTGTGTGTTATGTAACAGGGCAGGACCATGTCAGTCAACCACGGCACCTCCATGCCCAATCTCCCCGTGGCAAAAACTGGCACAGGCACCACTCTGTGGTACCCTTGGAAAGAATGACTCGATACAAACCCCTCCTGTTCCAACAGGAAACTATGCTTTGAGGCAGAGGAGAAACACAAAGGAAACACTTGAGGGAAAAGGTATCCTGAGCACTCCTCATCTCCTCCTGCTGCCAGGCTCCAGTGCCTGTGGTGCCCAGGGACTGGCTGGGGAATGCCAGGAGGGACAGCCACTAATTCGGGACTTTCTTCCCAGGAGTTTGCAGCTGCTTCAGGCTTAAACACAGTAATCCCTTATTCTTAAGTGTGGCTCCACACTTACCACAAATAAAGCAAGTAGTTTTCAAAATTTCCTCTTTCTTCTGTTTCTCGCTCCTTAAATCAGCGAAAGTGTCAATGATGACTCCAAAAATCAGGTTGAGGACAATAATGATGACCATGAAGAAGAACAACAGATCATATATCACTCTAGCAGCAAAGAGAGGTTCCTGCAAGGTAGATATTTTAATTACTAACGACTCAAATAGGTCCCATCAATTACCAGTGCACTGCCCCACACACCCTCCCCTGGGAGCCTCCACTGCTGATGCTCTCCAAGGGTAACTCACAACTCAAACCATTAAGTGAAACTAAAATGCAAAATTAAAATTCAAAATCACTGAAAGAAAAGCCAAATTAATCAACTGCCAGTACAGGATCTCTACAGAACTGCTCTTCCTGTGTCCAGGTTTTTGGACTTTTCTCTCCCTTGCACAAGAGGAAAAACCCTTCTCACAGGCTGAAATTTGTTCTCACCCCCCTCTGAGGCTTCACCCAAATTACACCCTCATATTACCTGCTGTGTATCAACAGAGCATCAGCGTGGGCCATAAAGCCTTGTGCTGGAATTTACCACCATTCCCTTAATTTGAGTTACCAACCATGTGTATGAACACTAAGCTGGATGACTCAGTACCCAAATACCCAACTTTTATTAAGAATTATGTAAGTCTGTAAGCTGAAAATAAGGCTAAATATTAGAAAACACTACAAAACTGCAGGTAAAACAAACAAGCATTTTCTCTGGGGCCCAGAGGAGTAGTCTTGGTCAAAGTGGCTTTAGGAGTGACAGCCTGAGCCTCAGATCACAGAATCATCATAGAACCCCAGGATGGTCTGGGTTGGAAGGGACCTCAAAGCCCATCCGGTCCCACCCCTGCCATGGGCAGGGACACCTTCCACCAGCCCAGGGTGCTCCAACCTGGCCTTGGACACTTCCAGGGATCCAGGGGCAGCCACAGCTTCTCTGGGCACCCTGTGCCAGGGCCTGCCCACCCTCCCAGGGAAGGATTTCTTCCTAAACGATGGGCACAGACATTTAAGCAGCAGCTACAGGGGCAGCTTTGGGACTCATGGAAAATTCCTGCTGCTTTGGCTGGTCCTTGCTCTGATGATGGCTCCAAACATCCATCCTTCCTTCCCCACACTCCCAGTGTCAACCCAGCTCGGTCCCCTGTCCTCTCATCCATTCCATTTAACACGTTACCTTTCCCTAGGGATGCTCCTACAGAAACTCAGGCCACTGGCATCTACCAGCTCCCTCAGTCTTTCCACTTGTTGCCTCATGTTCCTCTCACCAGCTGCTACCTATTTCTTCAGCTCCTGACCTGCCAAAGCACAGGCTGTTGGCTGCCCCATCTCTGCTCTTCTGGGCCCCGTTCTGTACGGCCCACAAGCTCAAGGAGCCCCCCAACACAACGGGGAGAAGCTTGTATGAACTGGCTGCTCTTTGATGGGATCCCACAGAGATTTAACCACGTTACACAAAGCCGAGCGTGGTCCTTCCTCCTTGCTGTTCCTACGTGCGTCTCAAGGCAGTGTACACACGTTTCCCCCAGCAGAAGATCCCAGCCCTACATGGTTATCACTCTTCCGCCCCCAGCCACTGATAATTTACCTCTTTGGAAGGTTTCCTGAGCACATCACCTACTCCACCCCCGCTCCTGAGCCCGTGACTCAGTACAGTAACAATGCACATCAGCAGTGTCTCACACGTATGCTCCTTGTTCTCTTCCTCCATTTCTTCAGTGAGCAGCTCTGGGAACACAGCAAGCAAAGGCACATTGCAAAGCCAAGATTAGCTCTAAATCAGCCTCTCCATTCTTTGCTGGTTATGCTCTTCCCCCTGAGAATGCCAGCCCGTGTTGCAAACCCCTCTAGGTTCCCCCAAGGAATCCCAGATTGGTTGGGGTTGGAAGGGACCTCTGGAGATCATCCAGGGCAGGGTCACCTGCAGCAGGTGACACAGGTGCGTGTGGAATGTCTCCAGAGCAGGAGACTCCATGACCTCCCTGGACAGCTCTTCCAGGGCTCCCCCCCCTCCAGGGAGAGAGTCTCTTCCTTATGTTGAGCTGGAACTTGTGTTTTAGTTTATGGCCATTGCTCCTCATCCTGTCACTGGGCACCAGAGAACAGTCTGGCACCATCCTCCTGGCATCCCTTGGAGATATTTGCATGGACTGATGGGATCCCTTCCCAGTCTTCTCTTCTCTAGATTAAACAGGCCCTAAACAGTCTCTCCTTATCAGAGAGATGCTCCAGGCCCTCCATCATCTTTGTGGCCTCCCCTGGACCCTCTCCAGCCAGCAGAGGAGCAGATCTCCTCCCTGCCCTCCTCTCCCCACCGCCAGTTTCCTTTTGTGCTTGGACTGCTGCCTGTGACTTGGTTAAATCCCTCTTCCCATCCCTGTTCGCATGCACAGCTCACAGATGCCTGTTTATACAGAATCCGAGCTTTTTGACAGCTCAGAGGACAAAGTGTTGCCTCTTCCACTCTCCCTTGGTGCCTGACAGATTGCACAGCCTTTGGGCTGCACTCAAAATGGCAACTTCCACTCGGAGCTTTCAAATGGCTAAAATATCACTGCTTGTGGAAACAGCATTTTGGTAGAAAAGCAACACACTTTTTTTGACCTTCTCTTCACTTGGCTGAAGGCTCCAACTTCACAGTTTCACTTGCAGAACTGCTAGAATTAATTCCCCAACCTCATACGCTCTCCCTGTACCCATGAAAAGCCTCCTGACCTTCATTTCCTCACAGGAACGCTCATGAGCGGATCCCACCTTCCCACAGGCAGCCTTGGAAAGGCCCGACCCCCTGGGCAATCCTGAATTAGCCGAAGCTAAGAGCGATGGCCAACGATGGGGCATCGTGAACATCCCTGGCCACATGAGACCCCGGTACCAGGAGGATGATTTGTGCTCTGAAAACATCTCTGGAGTTTTCCTTCCTGTGGCTGAAGTGCAGGAGCTGAATAAAGCAGTTTTTCTTGTATCAAGGCTGAATTTTGGTTTCTTGAAGAGGGCATTTCCCCTCCTGTGAGCAGAAGCTCGTGGCCATCACTGACCTTTGATGGCCGTGCAAGAGCTCCACTTCTCAGAGAAGCAGCCAAGTGCTGTCTGCCCCTCCCAGCCAGCACCGTAAATCTCCAATAAGGAAATCACATTTTCTAGGAAACGAAACTGAAATATTTCAATACCCAAGTAATAGCTCACTTTTTTGATCTCCAAAGCCCCCAAACCTACTCTGTCCACTTAATCCATTGAGTACTTCCTGATACGATATTAAAACTAGTTTCCTTAGTTTGCCAGATAGAATAATGCTGCCAATAAACCATATTTCACAGGGCATTATCCTCTGAGCTCCCATTTAATAGCCTAATGGTTTAAAATAATAAACTTTGCAAAGAGGCAAACTGCATCACTTCCATCTCCAATTGATGGAGAAAATTAAAGGGTATGACAGTGTTTCAGAAAGTCTGGTTCAGGTCTAAGTTTCTCTGATCCAATCACTTCACGTAACAAATGTTATTTATGCTGTTGGTGTAAATGAATGATATTTCAAGTTAGTCTCATGACAGCTTTGTTCCCAAAGCTATTACATATGATTCTGTAAAGAAATTATTAATTTTTTAATTGAAGGTGCTTCATTAAAAAAGAACAGTGAGAATTCAGGGTGTGAGTTAGGAAGTGCAGAGCAGATACTCACGGTCTGAAGGAATGATGGAAGAGCAGTTTTCACTGCTCCCTGCTTTGCAGACATCTGAATAGAGGAACTCGCCAGTCATGGTCTCACCTGGCTCTGTGCGATCTGCAACCAGCAAACGGGCAACCAAATGCATGTTTAGCACCTGCAGGATGACTTCTCACCTCCCAAGGTACCCCTGCACATCCAGGGTGCACTTACAGGCATTTACAGTAGGGAATGACCCTCCAGTTTAGAAGGGCACAGTGCTTTCTGATTTACACATCCAATGGTTTGAAATTCAACCATAAAGGCATTTTTATTTCAGAGAATCAGAGAATCCTTCAGGCTGGAAAAGCCCTGCCAGCCCACAGAGCCCACCTTGCCCCCACCCCAGAGCTCTGAGTGCCACGGCCAGTCCTGCCTTGGGCACCTCCAGGGCTGGGCACTCCAACCCTCCCTGGGCAGCCCCTTCCAGTGCCTGATCACCCTCTCCAGGCAGAAATTCCTCCTGCTGTCCAACCTGCCCATCTCCTGGCCCAGCCTGAGGCCATTCCCCCTTGTCCTGTCAAAGCCCCGGGGAACAACAGCCCTCTGAGCTCCTTTGTCCAACAGAACCCGGGAGAGGAGCCGGGGCACTGACCTGGCAGCAAGGTTTCGTTAGGGAGCTTGTCCACTTCCAGGATAAAGTCATCTTTGAAGAAGAGGTACCCCACGATGGAGAACAGGTAGACCAGGATGAGGGCCAGCACGGCAGTGAGGATGATGGAGCGCCCGTTGCGGGTGACACTCTTGATGACATTGAGCAAAGTCTCTTCCCGGTACACGAGGTCAAAGAGCTGGGGACAACCAACAACAGCAAATGTGGCACCAGCACCACTGTGGCATCACGTGTGGGCATAATTCCTCACAGGGAGGAATTTCTTCTCCATATCCAACCTAAGTCTCCCCTGTCCCTGCAAAAAGTCACACCCCAGGAAGAAGGAACGTGGCAGGAGTCCCCCAGTCTCCCCCCGTAACTTCTCCCAAGGAAACCCTCCTTGGGAGCGTACAGCTCTTCCCAGAGCCTCTACAGCAGTTCCCCAGCAGAGGAGCAGAAGCTTTTGTGTGACCCATCTGGATGTGGAGAGATGGGACTTGGCAAACTGACAGGAAAACATTCCCAGGGCCAGGTGAGCACCTACCAAGAGGCTGTAAAAGAACTCGTGCACGAAGAGCCCCAGGGCACAGATCAGCAGGTACAGCAGGTGATAGAGGAACTCCACATCCATGATCATGGCCTTGTATCCTCGAGTGAAGGTCCCACAGTTACCCACAAAACTCATCAGAAAAATGATTTTATTACAAACCTAAGGAAGAAGAAACCATAAGTTAGTTACAACGTGTGGCTTTTCAAGAAAAACCCAGTTTTTCCAAGCTGGAGGTAACTCCAGGGTGGGACCAACAAGCAGCAGCATTTCCCACATCAGTAAAACCTGCTCCCTGTTGTGTTTTCTGCCCAGCTGAGACTGACCTCAAACCCAAACTGCACATGTCCACTACAGCCTGTGCCCTGGCTGCCCTCCCCAGCTTGGTGTCAAAGGGTGTCAAGACTACAACTTAAAGAAGAAGGTAAAAATACTCCCTGCTGTGAGTGATAAACGTTCCTAAAAAAAACCCCAAACACTCCTGTTCTAAGGACTAAGCAAGTGCTCCAGACCCCTCAGCAACTCCCTCTGGGATAGCACACCCAGAAATCCTCCTGTGTGCCATCAACACCAAGGAAAGCTGCCTTAACTTGCTGGGAACCTGCCGAATGCCACAATTCCCAGTAAGCACCACCACCCCCACACACCACCCCTGGCTCGGAGGGACCCGGCACTCAGGGACTTGTCTGAAGCCAAGAAATTCTGCTAAACTGCCCTCAAAGCCGGGCAGTTGGTAAGGAAAAGAAGGGCTCTGAAAAGATGCCTCTTTGCAGAGTTGCTGCTGACTCAGCCAAGAAAGCCCCTCAGGCTTCCCTGCCATGACAGACCACAAGTACCCGGGTCTGGGTGCTGAGGAGGCTCTGGTGGCTCAGCTCACCCAGCACTGCTGCGGGGCAGCTCCTGGCTGGCACGTGGGCTGGAGCCAGGCCTTGGNCCCAGCTCCCTCAGCCCCTCCTGTGAAATGCAGTGCGCTGTTTAGTGAATCTCACACAACCCCATAAATGTCCCCGAACAGAGACAGGTCTGGGTGAATAACTGTGTGCTTCAGGTCACAGAGACTTCTTCCCATTTCTTGCTGGAGCAGGAGCTGTTTCTAAACTGAGCAAAACCTTAGAGCTCTGTCTCCAGCCTGGGGAACCAGGATTAAAGGAACAGCAGCAAAGCACTTCTGCCAGGAGCAGCCCAAAGGGGGCATTACTCCTCCCACCAGTCCCACCACAATGTCCCAGGCTATTTTTGCCTGACGTCTTCACGCGCAGGTAAGGAACCCTTACATAAGGTGCAGGAGAACATCAACAAAGCCCACTCAGTTCTTACGTTGAATGCACCCAGAAGAAATAAAGTAGGTTGTAAACCAACTGAAAATATCAGCCGTAATATGGTGGAGGCGATGAGGGCCCGGATGCCGTGGGGCTTGGGCAGGGCGATGACGATGGCCAGGGAGATCAGCATGGCTGTCCACAGCAGCCCGGACAGGTGGGGCTCCAGGGTACCTGGGGAGCAAAACCAAGCCCATTTCAACACCCTCTGTAACCAAACTGACCAATAAATGCCATTTCTTTCATCTTTGGCGAGCATCATCCAAGCCTCGTGTTCAGCCATCACTGATTTCAAAGCAGCAAGTGGGACACCTGAGCCCAACGCCTTCAGCAGATTTTGATTACAAACTTGTTACTAAATCATTACATAAACGAGAAGTATGACAGGATTCTTCATTTTCATGTTCATCACTGGTACACCTGAACGCTGAGAGGCCTTTGGCAGATGTGTCCTGCAGAGGCACTGCCTGGGCAGGTGGGGAGAGAGCTGATGCTCCTCTGGGTCTGGAGCCACAGCAGAGTCTCCTAAAATCCTTCTGGACAAACCCTTGTACCAGTTTTTGTCATCCCTTGCTATTCCTGGTTCTAGCTCGACTGTCCCATGAGACTGGCTGCTTACATAACATCGAGCCCATGTTGCTAAAAATACACTTCCCTGAAAGAGCCATAAAAAATATTCAGCCAAAAATACCATTTACCCTGGGTTTATGCAGAAGAAGACACCTCTTTCTTAAAGCTGACATAATTTTTGTCTTCAAGCAACTTGTTCCTCAACAGACAGAGAGGCCAGACCTCCCAAATTTCACAGCACTCTGCAAGCCCTTCTGCAAACACGTACTCCGAGAACTTCTGTCTCACTGGCAGCATCCTCACCGAGGCCTTTATCCTCCCCCTCCAAATTCAGGCAGCTTAGGAAATACTGCTCTCATCTACCATGAGCAGCTATTTAATTTTGTTCCAAATCACTGTAGATTAATAAAGACAGCAGAGGATGGATGGAAATTAAAGCTCAGTGAGCGTAACGCCGAGCAGCTGTTGGTGCTGCCTGCAGGGAGTTTGGGATGGCGGGGCAGCGCTGCCACTGGAGCTGCCACTCTGCACAGGGTGCACAGCCTGGCACAGCAACACTGTGGGCAGGGAGAGGGGAGGCAGCTCAGCCAGGAATGACTCGGGAATTGCCAGGAGGGGCAGATCCTGAAGGATCCCACCTGCACAGGTGTCTCAGCGGCCCAGCCATTACCCGGCATGGAACGTATCTGCTGTCACGAGTTGCAGGAGCTCCCAGCAGGCCTGAAGAAATACCTGGAGTTGATGAAGTGCCCAGGGGTTGCCTGAACACCCACCCGGGCCAGGCCCAGAAGCCCAGGCTGTCCAGCAAGGGCCATGCCAGGACCAGTCAGCTGCAGGACAGAGCAGGGCCAGGCGCACAGGCTCCTCTCTCCTTGCCAGGGACAGGGACAGGCACAGGCTGGGGACAGACTGGCAGCAGCATCCTTGCCTTTGGCACGTGAAGCCAAGGGTTGGTCCCTCACACTGTCTGCACCCAACCTGACACCAAAGCCTTGCTGGGAGCACGTGGGGTCATTCCACGACCACAGGCAGGAGGAGGTTCTCCCTGTCCCTGGAATTCTCACCATTCCAGTACTGAATTCCAGGCATCCAGTCTTGTTTCTGCTCCTCAAGTCAGAAGTTTTACAGCTTCTGCTACTGTCAGATGCTCATCAGCTGCTCAGTTCACCGTGTCTGAGCAACTCAAGACAGTGACAACTTCCCCCAAACAGTCTGTTTGGAAGAGTCTTTTTTTTTTTAAGATAAATATAAGATGCACATGTATTTATTTATTTAACTTTTTTGATTCTAAAGTGTAGAGGAACAGATTTTACCATAATGTTACCTGAAAAAGAATTTCAGATATGTAGGGTAGGGCACCTTCAAATTGCCAAACAATCCCCCCCCCCAAGTCTTGCAACTTGTAATCTCAATGCACTCCTTTAACCAGCAACTTTCCTGGCAGCCATAAATAAAGACCTTTTAACTTGTGATCTTTGAAACCAGAGAGAGAAAACCCAGTTGCTCTTGGGGCTTTTTGAAACCCTCCAGGCAGAAGGGGTCTGGGCAGAGGTACCACAGCCTGATGGCACTGAGGGTAGAAGGTAAAACTATTCTCGTCCCCCCCTCAAGAACAGTGGATTTTGGTCTAAAATATCCTTCTGACAGGCTTTATCAGGATGCAAAGCCCTAAACACAGGGGAAAAGCTCCTACCTAGACGTTCCCTTTGCACCACTCTGCAAGCAACGCACACGACAGAGATTGCCCAGAACACCTCCCTATTTCTCCAGATTTCCCAATGCCTGCTGACACGAGCCCAGCCCTGGACCTGCCCTGGGGTGCAGCTCTTGGGAGAGGCTGGACCTAAGGATGAGCAGCTGCATCTCATCAGGGTTTACTGAGCTGGCTCTGAGAGCCACCCGTGTCACACAGAGCCCCGGGCTGGATCAGAGGCAGCTTCCATAGCCACGTTAGAGCAGGATGGTGCAATCCCACAGGAGCCACACCAGTGATCCCATAACTGGTGTCAGAAATGCTGGCAAGCCCTGCTGCTGCCCACTGATGGCAAGGGAGCTCGGAGCAGCACGCTGGTCCTGAGCCAGGGCACATGGCTGCTCCTCATTCCCTGGGGGAATGCTCCTGGGGCTCAGGGAATCCTGGAGATGAGCTCTCTTTCCACATCCTCCACCAATTTCCAATGGCAAAGGCAGGTCACCTCACCCCTGCACACCTCCCCTGTCAAAGCAGAGCACTGTCACCCACCCCCAGCACTCAGAGGCCTCGTGTAACCAGGAAAACTGTGTGCAAAACGTCATTAAGAAAACGCAAGCTCAAGGAAAACAACAAATTTAACATTTTGCCTATTTTTAGTTCAATACTTCATTGCAGAGCTTTAAACCAAAGTAGAACATTCAAGTAATTAAAGGTGGATGTTTGTCTTGGATAATTCTTTCCCCTAGGAAAAAGCATGGCTCTGTCTTTTCCTTACAAATGCCTCAAGAAAGAGTAACAACAGCACAATTTAAATCAAGGCAATTAAAAAAGCCAATTTGTGTTCTCCTGTCCCCTCTGAAGTAAACAGTGATGTGCAGACACGAGTGGGGGGCAGAGTTTGGCTCGTTATACCTTCTTAGTTCAGATATTTTTGTATGTTAAATGTTGGTACCTCCTCGGATTCCTTTGAAGGGATAGAAAAACGCCACGAGCAGGTTCATGAGCACAGCCAGGTTAAAGGAAATGCTGCTCCAGAAGGACATGTTCCGAGCACACCAGTACAGGAAAGGCTGAGCTACAAAAGGCAAAAGGAACTGTTTTCAATGAAGGGGTTAAAAAAAAAGAAAAAAAGAAAAAGCCTATATAGAAAATTATCTCCACCAAAACTTCTGTTTCTTTTCAGTTTGCCCAAAAGCACAGAATCCACAGTAACAATGTCCGTGGTTTGGTTTGAAGTTTATTTGATTATTCTTCATCTTGGGGGTAACTCCAAGTTTCCTAGATGGTGTTTTAAGGCAAAGGATTCCTAGTTCAAACACGATTTAGCAGCAGCAAGAGAACAAGGTGAGAAACTGCAGAGATCAAGGGCAACGTGACTCAACAACATCTAACAGTATCTGGATGCTGTTGAAGTTGCCAGTTGGTTTAGGATGTCATATATTCCTGTATTTCCTGCAGAGCTCTTAAGAGATTTCAGGCAGCATTCCCACATCTGCCCTAGGAGGGGGTTCCAGACCAGTCTGTGCTCTTAAACTAAAAGCTGGGGTTGAGCTGATGCAAAGGAGGGAACAGCAGTGGTACCGGATGGCAGGGGCTGAGCGGAGCAGGAAGTTCCTGCCTTCTCTCTCCCATTTCAGAGGGTCACTGTTGGCAAATCCTAACCACTCACCACTGCCCACTGAGGCTGAGCCTCAGCTGCAACACCTGGGCCTTTAGTAAAACAAGAAATCAGCTTTCAAAAAGGAAAAAAACCCACAAAGCAAATGAGCTAGCAAGTTTACAGGGGACATGGTGGCACTGCATGAATGAAAATACCATTTTAAAGGACTTCCTAGCTGCCAGCGGGAATCTCACAGGGAAATCAGCGCTCGGAAATTCTTGCTTTCAGATGGTTTAGCATCACAGGGCTGGAAAGGACTTATCAAACCTGTCAGCCAGTTAATTCCTTGCCCAAACAAAGAACCCATTCTACTTCACTGCTACTGGGAAATGCATGTTTAACCTGTTCTTGAACACCTCCATTGTTGGAGATGCTGAAGTCCATAGAATCATTAAGGATGGGAAACCCATTTAAGATCATCAAGTCCAACCCCGCTGCATCACCCATCACTCCTCCCTGGAACAGTGGGAATCCAGCACAGGGAAGGAGAACAGCCCAGTGCTCCCTTCAGCTGAGTCCTCTCCCTTTCTCCCTGCCACATTCTCATTTAAGCAAAGCCTTCACAGATCTGTTCCTTCCTGTTGGATCTTAAAAAAGACGACCTGTGCTCCTGCCTCCCGCTCTGCCCTGGATCCCCTCCAGAGGGTCCATATTGCTCCAGCACCCGTTGCCTTCATCTCAGCATCCTGCCATCATGCACAGGAGCAGCCCTTGCAAACAATTGCCGAGGTTGTTGCCACACTGGGAACCATCTGCCACCCAACCAACGCTTCAGATCCCAGAATGCCGACCCCAAAGTTCCGCTGGCGCCGCCCCACAGGACCGTGCTGGCAACACCAACCTACCTCGCAGCTTCTTCTGCCAGTTCATCTCGTTGAAGAGGTCTTCTGACTTGAGGAAGAAGTCGTTGATCTTGCTGCCCTGCTCGTCCCTCTCCGTGGTGTAATAAATGCGCAGCTTGGACTCCTTGGTGAGGAACTCACAGATGCTGGGCACGGGGAAGACGATCTGCTCCATGGTACGGTCCGACCTGACAATCTGAACAGCAGCCTCCTGAGTCCTACCTAGTTCTTACATGCTTTTATTTCTTCATTTGCTGCCCTTTTTCCTCCCCTTTCAAACATGTAAAAACTCGGACACGTTTCTGTACAACAGCAGCTCGACAGAGGCTTCATTTAATTCACTTTTCAAAGCAGGTCTACATTTAGCCCCAAGACTAGTTTTATGCCATGGTCTTATCCTGGCAGTACGTGTCTGTGCTGGCATTTCCAAGGGGCCCAGTGAATCCTGCACCAAGGCTGGGATGGATTTCAGAGCAACGTGGTCACCCAGGTCAAGAATGTTGGCAAATTTTAGTCACGTGCAAGTACGAGGAATAATAGTTTTATCTGTATTGCTTATTAGAGGGTTTTGTCATGCAAGCACGGAATGGTTTGGGCTGGAAGGGACCTTAAAGATCATCCAGTTCCATCCCCTGCCATGGGCAGAGACACATTCCACTAGATCAGGTTACTCCAAGCCCCATCCAACCTGGCCTTGGACACTTGCAGGGATGGGGCGGCCACAGCTTCCCCGAGACATCTCCCTGTTTGTGAGCATTTTCCTTTCATAAAGCTCTTAGATGGTACAGGAGGCCAAACTGCCATCAGAATGCAGAAAGAGTGGCAAGAGCTATGACAAACTTCATGGATTCAGCAACAGCACCAGCCAAATTGTAACAGAAGCGAAGCCACACTTGTGCTGCCAAGAGAGCTCTGCTCAGCTCCATCCCAGAGCCCACACACGACAGCTCAGAACGGCTCCCCCCGCCGCTGCCAGAACCTTCAACGCAGCAACAAAGGCAGGGCCATCCTGCGGCAGGGCAGCGGGCCACGCACACACAGGGACCCCCGCAGGGGGAAGGCACACGGGGCTGGCCGCAGAGGGGCTGCCCCCAGGGCTCCCCCGCTGCCTGTACCTCGATCTGGGCCGTGTGCTTGGCGTAGAACTCCAGAGCCTCATCCCCCTCGATCTGACCTCCCGGCTTCAGCATGTTCTGCAGCTCTTTGTTGTGACGAGCCAACTGAAATAAAGGAATGCACAGGGAGTGGGAGACACCAGATGTCTCTCTGTGATATTAGATTTCTGATTTTTGGCATAAAAAAAGAAATAGTACACAGTCAGCTGCTAGGAAAGGGCAAAGTTGACAGAAGGCTTGTTCTGTTCCAACCAGACACCCTGCAGCTCTATTTTGGGAGCAAGTCAGAATGATTCAAATACGTATTTTTTTAATACCAGTGTTGTATTCCTCTTTTCCCCATCCTCTCTTACCCTTTGCCTGGCTTGGGAATCTTTTTGAACGTTCACATGGGGTCTGTCCTTCTCCACCCACCCTAACCCAAAGGGATGCTCGTCACCCAAGGACCCAAGGCAGGGACAAAGAGAATTCACATCAACTGAACAGCAGATGCACAGCCAAGTGCTCCAAAAATGCTTCTGGATGCTCCAAATCCATCCTGCAGCACCGTGATGGGCTGTCTGCTCACATACTAAAGGAGTAAGAGATCTCTAATGCAGTGAGAGATGTAGCATCAATATGTTAAGTAGATTAGGTTTATTCTCCCCCCTTTTTTTTTAGCCTTTTACCTTTGGTAAAAAAAAAACCCTTTGGGTTTTTTACCTTCAAACACACATTGTCTCAATACAACAGCCCTGCCTGGCTCCAGCAGAAAATGGCAAGGACCAAGACTTCTGCTTACACTTGAACTGATCAGGGAGTAGAACTTCTACGGGAGTGTAAAGTAACCTTTGATCCAGCTGTAAATAATACATTGCTGCTCAGTGCTGCCAAGAGCTGAGTCACGTGTCTTCAGAGACTCGGTCCAGAGCCTGCCTGCTCCCCATCGTAAAAGAAATTCCCCACATTTTCCTGTATTAGAGAATTTTTGTTCCTGATTAAGGACTGGGATTTGCTCTGATAATAGGGAAACGTGCAGTGAGTTTGCCTCAGAGATGAGCCACGAAAACAGTTCCAGGGAAAACAGATTCTGGCTATTCCCAGTTTGTGACTCGAGGTGCTACAAAAGCTGCAGGTGAAACTCTACCTGATGAGCCAAGATGTAAATGTTGTGTCCCACGTTCCTTGGAGATGCTGCAACATCTTCCCCATTCTCTCCATCCTCAAATTCCACTTCTCCCTGCAGATAAGCCTTCTTGATCACTTCCACCTAGGAAAGGACACAGAGGCCAGTGAAGAGGAGCTTTAGGCAAAGGGTGGAAGAGGGTCAAGGGGAGCAGAGCATGGACATTCAAAGGAACATCAGTGGGTTTCTCAACATCCAGGGTAAACAGGAGGCCTGACCTCAGCTTCAGCCCAGCTCACTGACACAAGAAACTAAGTTTTGGTTCCCCATGTCCTGGGCCACCTTCTCCTCGTGCTGTGTCACATCCTGACCTCCACTGCCGCTCCGAGCACCGACACACATCAGCAGTGCTTCAGCTGTACTTGACATCTCCTGGTTGTGTTTGCACCAGTTAAGACACTAACCAGCCCCAAACCCTGCTATGGTCTCCTGGACAGCTCTTGGAGCACAGGAAATTTTCACTACTCTTCCTCCTGTGCAAATGATTTTCACATGTGGATGGATACCTGGTGTGGTGGAAGGTGTCCCTGCCCATGGCATGGATTGGAACAAAGGGAGCTTAAAGGTCTCTTCCAACACAAACCATTCTGAGATTCTAGGATTCCAAAGTGTCAGGTGATGCTCCTTCCCTGCCCTACACAGGATGATGAACCTCTCCTCCACAGCACTTCCCCAATCACTTGTGATGCCTGGGAACTGGGCTGAGCCAGCCCCTGTGGATACTGCACTCATTCAACCCTGAAAGGCTTTCCAGTTACCAGTGAGCTCCTGCAGCAGCTCTGGGGTGGACATGGTCATCCCAGTCTCCCCAGTGCTGCAGTACTGGGATTGAACAGGGTCAGGAGACTGGGAGTGACCCAGGGCCTCACCAGCTCCTTGGGCCTCATGTTGTAGAGGATCCTCTCGGCGTTCTCGCTGTCGTGCCTGCTCTCCATGATGGCCAAGAGCAGCTTGGAAGCATTGTTCTGAGGGCAGGGAAAATACCAGTCACTGCCAGGAGCCAAAAAAGGGGGTCCCCAGCTGGAGTGCCACCACCCCCAGCGCCCAGAAGGGCCCTCAGAACCTGGGTCCTACAGCTGGGAGCCACAGCAAAGCACGATTGTCCCAGTCAGCCTCACAGGGCTCCTACAGCCTCACCTCACCAGGCCCTCCCTCTCCTCTTATTATCGACATATACAACTCGACAGGATTTTTTACCAGTTTATTTCCCAAATCCTACTTATTGGGAGCCACCAGCTGAACCCAGCTCAGAGTCTGGATTTCCTGAATGCTGCTCCTTTGAGCTCGTGTTCTTTGGTTTTGTTTTAAGGATGCTGCAGCACCACCACAAGCTCTGAGCTCCCAAGTGGTGCAGCTGAGCTCTGCTGGAGATGCTGCTGATTAAATCAAGGGACAGGCAGGGCTGAAGACACAGACGTGCTTTGCTGCTTTTAACTGAGCTCGCTCTGCAGCCTCGGCACGCCGAGGAACAGGGAGGAAATGGGAAACTACCACAAGGCACCAGACTGCTTTAATACGAGCAATTAAGATTAAAATCCATCAGGCCTGACAATAAAACCCAATAAAAGTATTTAATTTTGAAGTATAACGCTAATTGAGTCTAAAAGCATTTTTTATTTACAATAATAAAAAACCCACATTACCCATAATAATGGTGTGAGTCGGCAACGGAAAACAAAGAGACAGTGCAGTGTCAGTCAGGGCAATAAGTCAGAAAGGAAATATTTCTCAGGCACGGGCTGAAGCAAGAGTGCTCTGGGACTGCTGTTGCTAGAAGGGAACCTGCTCCTGTATTTTGAAACCAGCACCAGGGCTAATTATTTCAGCATTAATATGAACAGCCCTAAAGAACTGTTGATGATTTAACATCAACTGATTTAACAAGAGCAATAAAGTATGAGGAAACTAGTTGTAACACGAGAAATTTCACCTCCATTGTGTATGTAAAAGCTCTGCAACAACAGAAAAGTTTTCATCAGCTTTAAATTTTTAACAGGAAGTTATTTTAGGATTTCTCAGCATATCTTGACTGCCTGCGTGCCCCATCTGAGAACTGGTGGCTCCATGTCATCATTTAGAAGATGCAACACCTGGAACAAACAATCTTTGGGCACTGCCTCCAGCTCTCTGAAGTATATAATTTTTTGGCCCTTATGAATACTGGGATATAATAAACACCCACATAATTCCAACAATAAAATCACGTTTCATCTTACTGTGTGAATTGCACAAAACATTGACTTGCCTTCAGTTCAAGCACGAGGTCCATCCTCTTCTTTCCCAGAGGGTTGATGTCATTGAGAATTAATGCTGTGATGATGTCAATGCCATTGGACTCATGAGTAGCAATGCAGTTCTGGCCAAAGAAAATTCATCAGACTTCACTAATTGTCTACACTAAACCACAGCCCGGGCTGGTGACCCCGCCAGAGCAGCACAGCCCCTCTGTCATCACCTCGAGATGGATAAACTGGACAGAAAGCTCCAGTCAGTGGAACAATAAAAGATTAAGGCACTTTGTTTCAAGCTTTTCCTCTCCTCAGACACATCCTGCTGGAACTCCCCTGGCCTCAGGAAGCACCACAGCTGATAAATGAAGCATTTCCATGCCTAAGTGCCCAGGCTGGACATGCAGCTCAAGAAAAACACTGTTTTACTGAGATTAGGGAGAGTTTTCTTTATTTGAGATGTGCCAATCAACACCTACTTCAGCACTGCCTACCCAAAGAATGGGAGTTTCCATAGCCCTCTGCTTACCCTTTAGCCCTGCCTTTGGAATGGTCTGGAACTAAACGTACAAACCAACAGCAGCTTGAGGCTTCAAAATCCAGAGCCCTGCTCTGTCATCGAGCTCCACACCTGCATCTAGAGGGTTTTACTCCACCTGGCCCATTAACAGAGACACTGTCACAACCTGACATGCACAGCCTCACCTGACCATGGGTCACCTCCACTCTGTTTAGCTTTGCTCCAAATTCCTCTGGAGCGCACAAAGAAAAGGCACTTCAAAGGACAGATATACTCAAAGACTTTTTGAAAGTCATATCCCAGTCTTTAGTGACAATACTATGGTTCAAATAGCATGGAAATGGAGAAAATAAGCAGAAACTGGCACAGGGTGCCCAGAGCAGCTGTGGCTGCCCCTGGATCCCTGGGAGTGTCCCAGGCCAGGTCGGACGGGGGTTGGAGCACCCTGGGCTGGTGGAAGGTGTCCCTGCCCATGGCAGGGGGGGGCACTGGATGGGCTTTAAGGTCCCTTCAACCCAAACAATTCTATGAAGTACAAAAACTCTCCACTTTCCTGTCTGTCAAGTGTAATAAAACAGCTTAAATCCAGCAAAGCAGCAATGTCTCTACTACTTGAGAGGTTTGACTCTTCAGAGGAGGCCCTGAGAACGGGAAGTTGATTATCATGAGTTTATAGAGGAAAACCACCCCAACTTGTAAGGCAAATAAAGTGGGCAGCAACGTAAGACAACCCTAGCATGGCAGACAGAGCCCAGCCCAGCAGAGCAGGGGGTCAGGGGGAAAAGGGATGCTTTTTACAGCCCCAGATGTGGTACCTGGTTCTCATGGCAGGGCCCCTGGCAGTACTCAGTCAAACTCTCCAGGGTCTGGTTGATCAGGGCCACGTTCTTCTCATTTATATACAGGCCCAGCAGTCCAAGGCCACCAGTTGTGCTCCCACAGATACAGTCCAGGAACTGCAGCGTCTCACACACCAGGTTGTAGTTGGTCTTGTTGTTCTGGCAGCGCAGGAAATTCTGTGAGGAGAGTGGCAAAGCCATGAGGGAAGGGGGGGAAAAGCATCCAAACTGCTGTTTGCTTGACAGTATTTATTAAGTTCATCCATCCCCAACTGCTCTGCATGGTGGATTGCTCTGGGCTCACTGTACAAGCAGTTAAGGCTCTTCCAGGGCTTATTTGCAACGTGCTGCTCTCTTGAGCAGCTTGTTGGCTTCACACTGTACAGAAGCCAAGCAGCCATAAACTGAGTGCAGCCAATAAACAGAGTGCACCCATTAGAGCCTGAAACCCAACACAGAACACTGCACTGAGGATCAGAAAGCTCTCCTGAGCCTGGCAGGTTCCTTCTACCTGCTCCACTTCACTGCCAACCACCACTCATGGCCCTCTCCTCCCCAGACCCTGCTCCAGGGTGCAAGCAGCAATTCCCTGGCTGTGGCCTCACAGCAGCTCCACCAGCTCAAAGGCACCTGACTGCACACCTTGGAAGGAGCCTTGAAACACAATCCTCTCCCCTGCGTTTCTTCCCACATAATTATTGTAATTTCTGCTTGAAGCTGCTGATTAGGAGCAGCTCCTCTAATGAAATACCATATTTATTGCTGTGGATTTAACAGGTTTCTGCTTTCCTGTATTCCAAATGAAAAAACCCCAACCAAAACTAGAGCACAGTTAACAAAAGCCAATTTCCCAGACCTTGGATGTTTTTGTCTGTGCATTCCCAGCAGGACTGCAAAGACAGACAGCCACTACCACTTTCTTTTCCTTGAAGTTTCAGCAGGAAAACTCTTATTGCAGCAGATAATTCTCTTAATTCTAGCAGGTAACGACACTTTCAAGGTGAAAAATCCCTCAGAGAACAAGAGCCACAGGACTATGGGGCCAGCAGGATCTTTTCTGTCAGCCCAGAGCAGCATTGGTCCCTCACTGCCCCTGGTGTGTGCGTCAGGCTAGTAAGTCTTTTCAGCAAACAGAGGGAGAAATTGCACATTCAATGGAAGGCAAAGCTAAAAAAGGAAAATGCTGTCTATGAATGCAGACTAAAGGTGACAGTGATTCAGCACATTTCAGCTGATTGCTCATTTGGTATCCTCACTTCTGATTAACTTGTCAGAATATAAAAGGTTGATGCTACAGAAATCAGAGCTCGTGCCTTCCCTCCAGGAGAAAAAGCAAAAGTAAAGGATAATACTGAAAGTGGTGAAATAAAACGTTCCCTGGCTGCAGCACAGCACTTATGGTGATTGTAGCTGGGTTTGTACCTTAGCTGCTTGATCCACAGTCAACAAACACAAAGGAGGGAGGAGGAATGAGGCACAGGAGGCAGGAGGACATTGTTAGATGGGCTAAAACAAGGGGAAGAACAAAACTGCAGAAAACAAGACCCTGCTGCACTGTGAGAAACTGCCCCAGGGAGTGTCTGCTGCTGTCCCAGCCAGTACAGAGAGAGCTCTTAATCTTCTGTCATCGAGAGCATCTCACAGGGTACAGCGTGGGAACACAAGTCTTCAGTGCTGAACATGCCATCCCACTGCTTTCCATGGGAATGACCCTGAGGATGGACCATCACAAAGACCCTGCGGCCAGAATGTGGAGCCACAGAGAGGACCGTTCAGCTGGACATGCGACAAACATGCACCCACTCATTCCTCATCTGGAGAAGGTATGGCAGCTCCTCCAGCGCCAGGAGAGCAGGAGGGAACAGCATCCTGCCTGGAGCTGTGTGAGGGAAGGGAGGGAGCGAGGGATGCAGAGGGCACAGCACTGCCCGAGCACCTCAGAGCCTCCCTCCTCCTCTGAGACACAGCAGCTCTCACAGCAGGGCTGGCACTGCCCTGGGTGTGCCCAAGGCTTGGGGTGCCCAGCCCAGCCCCGGGCAGGTGATCCCCACTCACTGCTCATTCAAATATAAGCCGGGCAGCTCTGGGAGACGCACAGCTTCCAGAAGAGCCCTTCCTTATTCCTTTAGGCAGGGAGTCCTTTGGCACTGTTTAAGGAGCTCAGTTACATGTAGTAGCTGCAGACACAAGACTTTGGAGGATCAGACACTGCTGCTTCTCTCTGGGGCTGAAGAAGGACAAGCCTCAAGGCAGTAAGAGGATTAGACTGGAATAATTGTTCCACCTTTCTTTTAAAAAAAAAAAATTAAAAAAAAAATCCCTTTTTTTTGGCCAAGCTGACTCCAAGCACCTACTGCTTGGGAAATGTGACTGTTCAGGACGGGGGAGAGCTCAGGCCAAGTCCCTGCCCTGGCCTGAGTCCAGCTCTGCTCCTATAGCTGCAGGGCCTGCCCAGGGCAGCAGCGATGCTGCAGTTTGGAGCCGTGCCACGGGGCTGCTGCCTGCACAGCCCTCCCACGGCACAGCCAGCACCCAGCTCTGCTGCTCATGCACCAGGGCACCGCTGGAGCAGGCGCCGAGCACAGGGATGCTTCCTGGCTGGGATCCCTCCTGCTCCGGCAGGGCCATTCCCGAACACAGGGAGCGCCTTGGCACGCCTGCAGAGCTCTCACGCAGGGTCCCCACTGCTGCCGTGCCGGGGAACAATGCGCAGGCAAGGCAATTATTCCTCTTTATGAGGGCATGTAGCACATTGTCTCCCCAGCCCTGCTCGGTTCCAGCCCAGCAGCAGTGGCTGCGCTGAACACAAACTGCGTTTGTTGCAGCCCCTTGAGGCAGAGATGTGCTGTCCTGCGTGGGCATGTGCTGGGCTCCCTGCTTGCGCTGTGCAAACAAATCCCAGGGCACCAAGGACGGCTGGGGCTGCCGGGACCTTTGGAATCTGCCTATTCCAACCCTTCTCATGGGGCAGCCAGGGCAGAGCCTGGCCCCGTCCTCTCTGCAGCCCCTGTCAGGTGTTTACATCCACAGTGAGATATCCTGAGCCTTCTCTTCTTCAACAGAAGCCCTGGCACAGGGTGCCCAGAGAGGCTGTGGCTGCCCCTGGATCCCTGGAAGTGTCCAAGGCCAGGTTGGACGGGGCTTGGAGCACCCTGGGCTGGTGGAAGGTGTCCCTGCCCATGGCAGAGGGTGGCACTGGATGGGCTTTAAGGTATCTTTAACGTCCCTTCCAACCTAAACCATTCCAGGATTCTATGATTCTCTTCCAGCTCTCTCTGATTCTCCTTGCCCATCAGATGCTCCAGTCCCTTGGTCATCCCTGAGACTCCCTGCTGGACTCAGGAGCCCAGGACCAAACCCAGTGTTCCACATGGAGCCCAGGGCATCCAGTTGGTTTAGATGTTTCCTATTCTCCTGCACCAAGGGGAATTTGTCCTTGCTCCAGACCTCACCGCTGGTCTTGAGGATGCAGGGCTGGAGAAGGCCAATCTTGCCAGTAAAGAGCAAAGTGAAGGTGGCACTGAGCACCCTGAACTTCTCCATGTCCTTTGTCACCAGGGTCTCTGCCCATCCTGCAGCAGACCCACACTCTCCCCCTGCTGTGAACACAACCTAGAAGTTCTTCTCATTGCCCTGCATGTCCCTCAGCAGATTCAACTCCAGCTGAGGCTTTCCTGATACCATCCCCATGTGTTCAACTCCAGACAGGTGAACAGACCCATGAAAACCCAGGAGAACCTATTCACTGGAAAGAAGCTGGAGGGCTGCTTTGTTTTCCTACATGACTTTGTTTTTTTCTTTCCTTCCCCTCTCAAGAGCAGATCAGTAACTCCACAGCTTGCTCTAAGCACACACTTTAAAAAAAAAACCCACCAGTGTTGATCCCATCACCTAATTATACACATTGAGAAGACCACTGAGCCCTGGATAACTGGACTTCTCTCTATCACTCCACCAAGGTATAAATACCTTTTTTTGAGATTAATTTCAAGGCCAAAGAAAACAGTTGGTCAGACAATCCATTAAACTGGGGCTTAGGGAGAAGGAGGTGACCTGAGCACACCTGCCCAGGCAGCAGGCGGTACCTGCAGGTCGCGGTTGTGGTTTTCACAGAGCAGCTGCAGGAACCGGAGGATGGGCTGCATGATGGAGATGACAGCACTCATCTCCAGGTCATCCTTGCTCTTGTCTGCTGTGGCCTGCGCCCCCTCCCCTGGCGAGTAGTGCTCCTCGGGGTCAGCCTCCCTGCGGTAGGTGTTGTAGGCCTTGCGCGTGGCCGCAGAAGCCTCCAGCAGCTGGTCCCGGACCTCCTCCGTGATCTGCGTCATCGGCTCCCTCACTGCAAGACACCCAACAGGCCTTCCTTAGGGGAGCTGGGTCAGGGCCACCACAGCTCTGTGCACACGCTCCTGCCACAGCTTCACACGCAGCCCAGCTGCTCTCCGGCAGCTCTTGGTGAGCAGGTTTAGTGTGGAGCGAGGGTCCCGGGCCATGCTCTGCACTTTCTGCCAACCACGGTAACGTTGCACACCCAGATGTTAACCGGTGAGGCACTCACACCTAGCGCTAGCAGGAGTTATGGTAAGAGGACCTGCTCTAGAAGAAAAATTAGGATTTCTCCAGGTATTGTTAGAGAAGGCGCTGACCACAACCCACAGTCCAGGGTCGTTACTACAGATCAGATTTGGGCAGCTTGTCACGAGAGACAAAGTGGCAGAGTCTCATCTCAAACGCTTCTCATCATTTCAACAGCACAACCTCCCAAATGGATGAAGGGGGATGAAGCTCTCGAGATCCCGAGCCAGGGCACCACTGATCTCTGAACTTTGCTCTGTGGGATCAGAGATCAGAGCATTATTGCATCAGAACACACCTGCCTCCCTGGTCGCTTCAGAAAGGGAACAACTGGGGGTTACCTCTTTTCCTGTTGGGTACATCTCTGTCTGAGTCTTCATCTTTCTTTTTGTTCCCTAAGTCACTGGTGTTGACTGTGACAGTCGCCTTGATTTCCTGCTGTGCCACTTTCATGCGATCATAAAAAACCTTAAAGAACTTCTCAGATTTCTTGTCTTCCGTCAGGCGGCAGAAGAAGGAATGCTAGGAGAGAAAACAAACAGGATCTGTGGCTGAACCCAGACTCTGCCACCCTCCTGCTCTGACTGGCATCCTGGAGGACTGGGGGGTTAATTAGCTGCCAGCAAGTGAAACCCAGAGCAATGGAAACTCGTACTTTATTGTTAAGGAAGCCCCAGTGTCTCAGCTTTAACTCCCTTATTAACGACTTCAAATACATTCGTGAAGAGAAGTGAGGGCAATAAATCACAGCAGCCGTGACAGATCTGGGCAGCACACCTCCCTCAAGGAGGGAATTAAAGTAAGTACCATGAATTAAAGTAAGCAAGATGGAATTCCCTATAATTTGATTCTCAGTTCAGAAACAAAAGGGTATGAGCAAAATACAGTGGAAAAAGAACTGTCCTGCCCTCCCACCCTCAAATCCAAGGGACTGTGAGTCATAACATGCAACAGCCAATGTTAATCACGGTCCAAAAATGTACAAACAGGGCGATGTCGTGAGGGACATCTCGTGCTGAGCTTCCACTGCCCTGCCTGCAGCAGACTTCTTAAAACTCCTTTGAATTCCCACCCTAATATATCCTAAGTGACAGAAAAACTCGAAGCATTGACTACTTTTAAGAAGGTTTATTACTCTTCCTCTGCCCATATGTGCACGGAGACAGAAAGTTCTTCCTAAAATCGAGGGGAATACAAATCATGTAGAGGTCAAAAAGGAGCCAACACAGTGAGTGATCAGACAACTCCTGATGAAACCAATATGCTGTTACATAAATCAGGACCAGAGCTTAAACACGACTGAAGGATGAACTTGTAAGTGGGTCACCTTATGCAGAGCATTATGAAATTAGTTAGCATTCTGCAGCGGCTCGCCATCCAACAGCTTTACACGATGAATAGGAATGAAGCCTGATTTATTGAAAAAACAAATTAAAATGGGAATAGCAGTATCTCCTGCCCGCTCTGCTCGCAGCGGAGCACGCGGGGCCGTGGCTGGGGCTGCCTTTGATCACTCCTGAGCAGCTGCAGTCGAACACACCCAGTGACTTTGAACACTCCTCAAGTTGTGTCTTTGATTAGAGGCAGAGGAGGAGCTGGGCTATTTAAAGAACTTGGTCAATACTCACAATAGCCCTCCCACCACTGTGACACCTTCCACCCACCCAGAGCAGCTCAGGTAAGCTCTTAAGAGATTGTTCTCACTTTCAGTGATTAAGGGAGAGGAGGGAAAAGAGAGGAACCCAAAACAGGCCTCCCACATCCACAAACCCACTCACCCCAGTACCCCCATCCTAACACCTCCTCAAGGAGCCCAGTAAAACAGCTGAGAGCCCTGCACAACACGCCCTCTGCCCAGACAGTGCTGGGCCTGTGACGTGCCACAAGGTGACCTGGGCGCCCAATCCATTTCATGGTACTTGTAGAGCTGTTCTCTAACACAAGACTTTATATCAGGAATTTTAATGTTTTCTCAACATGTTTTCTCATGGTTTTAAACTAAAAGAAGGTCAAATTAGATTAGATATATTGAAGATATGCTACCCTGGGAGGGTGGGCAGGCCCTGGCACAGGGTGCCCAGAGGAGCTGTGGCTGCCCCTGGATCCCTGGGAGTGTCCAAGGCCAGGTTGGACGGGGCTTGGAGCACCCTGGGCTGGTGGGAGGTGTCCCTGCCCATGGCAGGGGTGAAATGGGATGGCCTTTAAGGCCCCTTTCAACTCAAACCACTCTGGGATTTTATGATCCTATAAAATACACCCAAATGAAAACATCCTTGGCCTGAATAAATTCACTTATCCAGATTTTTTTTCTTTCTAAGCTGTTTTTTTAACCTGACCAGACAAAATGGACAGAACACTGTCAAACTACACTCAGAACGAAGAGATGCATTAACTGGTGCCCCTGAGCTGCTGACCAGTAACCAAACCCCAAAAGAACTGGGCTGTTTAGGCAGCCAAGCCTAAACTAAGTCTGTTACGTGGTGTCTGCAAGGACAGACAGAGGAAGACTTGGCATCTAAGGGGCATCTTGGAAGTTCTACTCCACCAGTATTACACATACTACTAATAATAATAATACTGTACAGATACCCCAGAACAAACCAGGGGCTACAGAAAGGGCAACCACTTTCTGAAACACACATAATTTGTCTGTCAGGCAGCACTGGGTGTCACCTGCCATCACCTGCCTGCCCATCTCCAGAGCCTGCACAGGGGGAGTTTCCCTGTGACGAAGCCATGGCAAAGGAAAAGCTTTTTCTGATGAACCAGACTAAGGAAATACCTTGTATGAGAGTAATTATTGCTGACAGACTTGATTTTTGTCATCCTTTCAGGCTTCTTAACTGACTTTCCACTGCACTTCACAGAAAAAACCCAAGTGAAAGGAGCATTTCCAGTAAAGCTTTCTGTGCATGCTGTGCATACACTCAAGGGGTGTCACCAAAGGATTGTTTCAGTTTAGGTCAGGATGCCTAACACCTTCACACATATGAATCAACCACATGCCAGCTATCAAAGATACAGTATTTTAAGAGGTGCGATCTTGCAAGTTGCGCTTGAGCAGGTAACGGGTGGTGATAATTATGACAGAAATCCTAAAATTTTATTTACAGATTTAGCCTCAAAGCAAAAAGTGGAGACGTCTCCCTTTCTAAAATGGAAAGCGAGTGGCCGCTTTGGAGCACCGCCTGCTGGGGTCCCGCTGTGCACTCAGACACGGCGCGGCTGCGGAAAGAGCAAGCGTGGAGGAGCAGCCAACCTCCACACTCCCACGGGTGTTTGGAGAACACGGCTCCAAACGCGCCCCCGACATCAGCCATCATCCTTGAGGCTTCAGCCACCGCCAGGCTGGGGCTTGGGGTCTCCCAGAAACTCACAGCAGGGCAGGGACCTGCGACCCGTGACACGCACGTGGGCTCTGCGTGGCTGGCCAGGGGTGAGGTACCAGAGGAAAAGCTGCCCGAGGGTAAGGGGAGATGAAAGCTCCATCTCATCCCCCAGACACTGACAGTGAAAGCTGGAGAGGGATTTGTGACAAGGGCCTGGAGTGACAGGACAAGGGGAATGGCTTCCCACTGCCAGAGGGCAGGGTGAGATGGGATATTGGGAAGGAATTCCTGGCTGGGAGGGTGGGCAGGCCCTGGCACAGGGTGCCCAGAGGAGCTGTGGCTGCCCCTGGATCCCTGGGAGTGTCCAAGGCCAGGTTGGACGGGGCTTGGAGCACCCCGGGCTCACGGAAGGTGTCCCTGCCCATGGCAGGGGCTGGAATTGGGTGGACTTTGAGGTCCCTTCCAACCCAAACCACTCTGGGATTCTTAGAGTGCTGAAGTCACTCCATATGAAACCACTGGATTCCAGCCTTGGTTTGTTACTGACTGTCGAGTCATTGCCACTGAACATGAGCCACGACACAGCAGCCCCTGAGGTTTCCCCAGGGACTCCAAGTTCAGCAAACACAACTCAGCGAAACGCCAGAGAGCTCCAGAGCACACCAACCAGCCGAGCGAACGAACCACAACTGCTCTGAGGTGACAATACCCCATAATGTGATGGCAATTAACTGCACGGCCGTGGGATGAAACTCAAAACCACGGACACGTGACACGCACAAGGGTCTAACAGGACAGCTACACTCACCATGGGCAAGGACATCAGCACAGGACTCTCCACCACCGGTAACGATGGAGCAACCACCACCCGCACAAACTCGCTCATTGTTTCAAGGGGATGGAAGGAGAAGAACCAGCACAGCACCCTGCCTGCAGAGCCAGGGACACCATTCCTTCTCCTGACACCCAAAGTGGTCTAAAATGAATCGAAGGCCAAGTCTGAATTGCAGCACGTTGACCTGCTACAGCCTGGCCCCCCATGGAGCACCAGCAGCCTCTCACTGTCCCTCACCACCTCAGCCAAAGTTGTCTTTATGTAACGTGTTTTTTTGAAAAAAGCACTGTCTTTCTTTAGAAGGCAAAGATTATGAACTATGCCTGTCTATAGTCTATTCCACTGGTAAATAACTGTTAGGAATATGTGATTAAGCTCCTTTTTATGTCACTAACTTCCAGTCACTGATATTATTTTTGTGTTTCTTCTGTAGTTACTCCCAGGAAGTTGGTCTCCTCTCCCCTTCTGACTATTTACATATTCTGTGAAATGTTTATCTAATGTTTCTTGCTAAACTGAAAATACTATTTTTGCTTGCTGGCTTTTTATTTCAGCTTTAATATCATTTTCTGTGGTGGTTATTTTTTGGCATGTTCTTAAATATTGCAGATCATTAACAAACTGGATTGAAGAACCACATTTAAAAAAAACCAAATCAGCAACGAACTGGCATATTTCCTAGCATTAGCATTTCATTCCAAGACCTTTGACACATGTAAGATACGTAATTTCCAGTGATGAGGGGAAGAGAAGCTCAGCTCGTTCCCAGCACTTCAGGGGAGTGGGATTACAGAGGCAGGATAACCAGGGCAGGGACAAATGCTCCTTAACATGACTCAGGTATCAGTAATTGGTAAAAAAGTGGATTTTAACCAGCAGAACTGACATCTGTCCTTAGGAGAACAAAGCCATAAACCCCAGCAGGCTGGTACTTTGTGTAAGGAGCACAGAGTACACTCTCAGGTAACTAATCCACTATAAATGGAACTAATCCACAATAAATTTAATGATGAGTGAGTTTGTGCCCAGTGCAGAATCGTTAAATGGGAAAAAACCCAGGAACCAGCTGAAGGCAGCTTATTTCTGGCACTTGCCTTTGAAAGCCTGGCCCAGTTTGGCCCATGTGTGCTGTCACCTTTCCTGGGGACACCTTGCCCTGTGCTGTCACCTGGACCTGCCCCGAAGCCAGGGCTGTTTTGCCAGCCAAGAAGAGGAACAGCTCTTGGATTGGTTTCTGTGAACAGCTCGACTTTCTGCCCCAGACTCCCATTCCAGGCTGGAATGATCAGAATGAGCACGTGAGAAATGGAAAGCCTATGAGCAAGCACTGGCGTGAGGCAGCATCTGCCCAGCTGTGTTTCCTCCCCAGAAGGGGTGGCCTGACTGGAGCCCTTGGCTGCCGATCCCACACGGAGAGCACGGCGCTTTGGGGACCGCACCCTCTCCAAGCTGTTCCACCACCCCACAGCACTTGGCCCTGCCAGACCATCCCACGCATCCCAAAGAATTCCCCAGGAAAACAAGCCTTTGATTACCAGCAATAAGGAAAAGCAAAGCCCCAGCAAACACCT
The DNA here is from genome assembly GCA_013396755.1 of Sclerurus mexicanus. Lineage (NCBI taxonomy): Eukaryota > Metazoa > Chordata > Aves > Passeriformes > Furnariidae > Sclerurus > Sclerurus mexicanus. The sequence continues at coordinate 62,376 of VWZF01007201.1, read as the reverse complement.
CGCCAATTAAAGCCAACTGTTGCCACCTCCTTGCCCACCTCTCTAGTGCCAGTGAGCAGAAACTACGCCGTGGACTCGGCGAGCCCAGGAGCTTTCAGAGAGGAAAGTCCCTCCAGAGAGCGCAGAAAGATCAGCGATCTGGCTCCAGCTCAGGACATTTTATTCCAGCACCAGAGAGAAACTATTGCAGGGCCCTCAGCTCGCTCGGGTAACCCAGCCAGGCTGCCAGCACGGACTAATGCAAAACTTTTGTGCTACTTCATCCCTGCAGGAAGAGTTTGCCACCCCCAGACTAGTTCTTAGAGCTGGGCTGCTTCAAAAAAGACACATTTTAAGGGGAACTGCACTAACACAAGCACTGAATTAAGCATAAATGCCAACCCTCTACATCCTGCCTAAACATATTGCGAGGGCTTCCACTGCAGAAAATTCCCACCTAACTTTGCTTTCTCTCCCTCCTCATTTATTTGTTTGAAAGATCACTAATCCCTCTCTCGAGATCTCTCATACGTCCTGGCTCACTGCACATCCTTCACTTTGGGTGTGAGTGATGGATATCATTAGTCTTTCATAGCTTAAGGAAACTGCAGCTGAAATATTTCACGCTGAACATACTTCACAGTTTGAAATAAACCCATAAGGAAAATCTGCCAGAACACCTCAATTGCCTGGGTTTTTTTGCAAACTGTAAAATAAACTTTGTCCTGAAAGCAGAAGGAGGACTTCCCAGCACTGTTTTCCACAAATAAGACAAAACTCTCTCTGCCATGGGCATCCACACACCATCCTGCATGGCTCTGGAGGTTCTGGCCCACCGTATGGGGTGTGGGTTTTTTTGGTGAGTATGACTGCACAAAGCCTGGCCTGTGGAAATGCTCATTTATGCCCACCAGCTTTAAATGGGAGCAGCAGCAGAATTACATCAGCAGGAGCCTTTATATCCTACACGTTCTCCTACTGCAACAGCCAAACTCTTGCTGCAATTCCAAGGCATTTCCCAGAGGAAAGCAAGAACAAACCTCACAAAGGCAGGGCTCCCTCAAACCCTTCCAGAGCCACTGCGAGCCCATGAGGTGACACCAGACGACCCCCAGGAGGTGAAGGCACCCTGGGGAACCACAGGTAGCAGTGTGACTGTGGGCTCTGGGCTCCTCCTGCCCCACGGGACACACGCCCCGGGTCACTGGCTCATCCCTGAGGCTGCGGCGGGGCAGGAGCGCAGATCCCACTTCCCCACCGAGCCGGAGAGCGCTGTGTAGGTGTGAGAAACAAGGAAGTCTGCAGACTCCCCAAAAGAAAAAAAAAAAGTGTAAGATCTTGTTGAGAGACAGAGGAATTAAAGAAAACCATAGCAACAAGTCAGTCCACCTACCCAAACCACCCACCCACCACCAGTTTCATTTGCTGACGCACTTCAAAAACAAGCTGGCTCCAACCCGCTCTGGAAGGTGAGCAAGCCCTGAGAGCTCATTAAATTCCCTTCTCAGCCACTCTTGTGTGCCTGCAGCTAGTGAGCAAGTGGGATATAAATAGAAGTTATATAACAGCGCTTTGTTGATTCCTGTGCTTACCAAAAAAAAAAAAAAAAGGCAGCATGACCTTGTTTTGCTGAATAGCTTTGCCTCTGCCTGCTCGGGGAGGACTTTAATCCTGCTAGGGATCATCTTAAAAGTTTAGGTTGGACCTGGATACCGTGGAGAGGAACAGGGAGATTTAGTGATCTGTGCCCCTGCTCCTTGCAGGAGCAGGATCCCAGTGGAGTGCTGAGAGGGCTGACACACAGGGTGGTACCAACAACCATGAACAACACAGGGCCACCAAGGCTGGAGAGCAAGGCACAGCTGAACCCCGAGGCAGCACCTCTCCTTTCCTCCACCTACACTGCTGCGTCACACAGATGGGCACCTCAAAACCCACGCACAAAACCTCCCTCTGGGCAAAAAGACTGGGAGATGCTCTGCTACAGGGATACTGGTGGCCCAATTATCCTTCAGAAAGCAGCACCAGCTGTAGCTCAGGTGGAAAGACCAGGTTGTGCCATTACCATCTCCCCTCTTCCACCCTGTGCTGTCTCACCTTTGCATCTCACTGCCCTGAATGAAAATGAAATCACCTGTGCAGGAAGGATTCCTCAGTGCATCGTTAGTGGGGCTTGTTTGTTTTGAAGGTGGTGGTGTCTCACAGCTATGGGAGAGAGACTTCCCCTGCTAAATGTATTAAAATATATGGGAAGGAGATGAAACTCCTTTGGGTTTGGCATCCTGAGACTCCTGTGGAGCAGCAGAGGTTCCTCAGCACTGACTCTGTGGCTGGTGAAAGTCCTGTGCTTTGTCTGGAAGACAACTGCTCTGCCAAGAAGGTCAGGATTTGCAGGTTTCATTCTGGAGAGGGCTCATTCAGCAAAGGACACAGCTGATCTTTATGATGCAGGTCCTCACCAACTTTGACTTTTTTATGTCATGTTCTGAAGTAACATACTGAGAATGTGAAAAGAATTATGATGCATTTTAACTTGAGAAAAACTAATTTAAATGGTGAAAGACACAGGTGATGGCTTAACACAAGCTGAGAGCTTCCTGGTTGTGCAGTAGTTTCCTAAACAGTTATCATTAAAACAATACAAAAAAGATGTAACTTAAATGGAATCAAAGAATTCCGCTTGCTATAAACAAACGTAAAATTTAAAGGACTTGTTCTATCAACGACCAAGAGCTCTCAAGTGCTCTTTACAAAAGTTTAGTGACCCAAAGATGTTCTGGCCTCCAAAGCGTTCACCATGACACACAGTTGTCTGTGCTCACCCACATCTGTTACTGCTGCAAATCTGGGAAGTAACAAATCTGATTAAGAAGTCCAAACCACAAACACTAAAGCACCATCATGTCACTAAACCTACATGTTATACCACCCTATGACGTTTTGCAAGGCTTTACCGCCATTTGGCAGGGCAACTGCAGCCACAGAGAAAGAGAATCAAAGGGTTTGGGCAACCAAACAAGACTCTGTGTCATGGTGTTTCACAGGCACCCCTACAGCGAACTCAAGGACACAAACCGGTGCCACGGTCTGTGCTCCCCCCAGCCCAGGGGCTGTAGCTGACCTGTTGCACTGGCTGGTCCCTCCCCAGCCCACAGGGCCTCCACGGGGCTCCTGAGTGCCAGAAACACAGACAAGAACTGGGGAGCTCTGCATTCAGTTCCTCTTGTGGTCAGTCCTGTAGTTAGATCAGGTCAGTCCAGATATCTAGTAACTATCGATCATCTCTGGACAATCCTGAGGCGCAGAAAAGGAGACCACAATTCACCATGGGGGAGTTTCCTCACTGGTGGCAAGGCGCGAGGAGAAACGTCAGCTGAGTCCCAGTCTGTGTATGGCACAAGACACAGCTGGAGACAGGAGAGCTCTGTTAGTCCAGTCCAGTCTTCCCTGCCGAACCCGAGCGATGAGGTGGCTGCTGGGCCTCCTGTACCTGCTCCAGCCCATGGTATCTCTCTGATGGGCAGAGAGCTGCCACTTGGCCACAGCCCCCACAGGCACACAGAGCACTCAGCTCCTCTGTGCGGGATGAACCGAAGAGCTCTGCAGGTTTAAGAAACTCAAACCACAAGGCTCTTTGCACAGTCACATCTCAAAGGAGCCTCACACATCGACGCGCTCCAAGCCACGATCCCACACAACACGGGTTCACTCCTGCCACGCCACGACGGAGACACAACTCTCCAGTCCACCACCACCAGCCCCTCGGAGCTACCTCGAGCCAGGGCGGCCCCTGGTCCCCATCCCACACTCAGCTGCTGGGGGACACAGGGGCATGGACAACATCCCATCACCATCCTCTGTGCAGAACCAGCGACTCTGCTCGGACGCCTTAGAACCAGGAGCAAATCCCATTGTTTCCTGAAAAATAAGCACCTTCTCCCTTGGGTGCTAATCCCACGTGTGCAGCCCAGCTCGGGAAGAGCCCTGGACGAAGGGGAATGAAGGAACGCTGCCCTCCGAAGCGGCGGACGCACCTCATGGCACCTTGGGGCAGCACTTGAAAAACGCCTGAAACCAGACTCATGTCATCAACCTCATTTCACCTTCCCCTGCTGAAAATACCACCAGGAGCGTGTGGGTAATTTGTCACGCAAGCCGACTTTTGAGAAGATCCCTAATTAAAGGCGCAGGGTCTCCATGGAGAGGTGTTACGTAAGGGACTCCACTTGCCATTACCTTCCCCCGACCAGGAAACCCGAGCCTCGCAGAGGTGAGGCAGAGGAACCCGCAGTTTTTATTTAGCACGAGAGAGACGAGCACTACAGGACAAGTCCTCGGCAATTTCCTCCCCTGTCACTCACTTGCCAAGGCTGCTTTAGCAGAGGAGAGCTCTCCGTGCTGCTCTGTGCGCAGGGAGTGGACAGTTTTATCCCTTCCCAGGGGATGCATCTCTGCGTCCCATGAGCAATGGCACCTGCCACGCCAGCTCGGGCACAGGGAACCCAAGCCAGCAGCCCGAGAACAGGTGGCACGCACTGGCTGGCAGCTCCCTGGATGCAGGGAATGCCCACCCCGGGAGGGGAGTGTGGGGCATCCTCCCAGGGCTGCTCCGTGCAGAGCCGCTGACTGCAGCGCTGCCGGGGTGGATGCTCAGGGTTACATAAATTAATAAAGGGGTTGATGTAATTTGCAGTTCAGTGAGCTGCGCTGTCTGTCAGGTTAATTTGTTGTCCGCTGCTGACCCTGAGCTTCCACCTCCTCCTCTGTGCCCACATAAACGAGGGCAGGCTTCCCACCGAGACCCAGGGCTCCCGCTGAGCAAGAGCTCGCTGCACACAGCCACGACAACGCCATCACCAGCCCTGCTACCCAGGAACCTGACAGGGTTTTTAAGCGAGTTCCGAAAACTAAAGCCCAGGAAGTTCCCATCCAGAGAGCCATAAGTGGGCAAAGACCTTCCCAGAACAGCTCGTTTGCCACATTCACCCCTCCGGCCGAACACGGGGCGGTGTGGGATTCACTGTGCCACACACCAGCTCAGCCTCCTTCCTAAGGGAAACCAGGAGAAATGGCTCTTGTCCTGCTTCTCCCCCACAGTAATTTTCTTAACAACACAATAAAAATTCCTCCTGCCAATTATAATAAGGAACACCTCTAGATTTGCTTTTCTGCAAGAGCTGGCAACCACCTACTTTGCCTACCCTTAATACTGGCCCTGCCTGTACCTAATGAAACAGCAACACCTATTCCAGTTATCCCTTCCCAGCATCCCGGGGATCTGTTCTCCCACTGAAGCTCATGGGAGTTACCCGGGAACTCCCATTATTAACCATATTACAATCATCATGTGCAAGTTCCTGTGTGTTGGTACAAACCTTCTGCTTCACTTCAGGCTGAATTAATTTCCCGTGTGAAAACCTGGAGTTAAGAAAATGCCATGCAGGGGTGACACATTTCTGGCTTTATTGCCAAAAAGCCTTTTTTACATAACCTGTCCCTATCCCACCAGTTTCCTATTTTCAAAGGCCTGTAGATGGAAATAATTGAAGTTCACTAGAAATTATTCAAACTGAGCACAGAACCAACTTGCTCAGAATACTATAAATCAAAAGCTGCTAATAATAGCAAAAAAAATTGTGAAATGAAGATAAACTGTGTTAGACCTCAAAGACAAAGCTGGCTGGTTTGGCTAGGTCAACTTTCACAATGACAAATGGATCTGATGCAAAATGAACACAGTTACTAGTCCAAAGACTGCAGATGAGTCTTCCACTGGCAGTTACTGGAAACTGCCAAAGAACTTCGGAAAATCCACCCTGCAGGTTGCAGAAACTGCCAAGCCCTACCTACCTACTCTGCAGAACTTACCAAAAGAACACAGATTAGAGAAAGATCAGGATAAAAGACACGTCAAGTATCGGGCTCGTATCTGTAAGTGCACCTGCTTTCCATAAGCAGGCAAATTGTGTATCTTGCAAAAATGAAATCCTACGAAGTGGGAGACCACTGCTTTGCTGCACCCAGGAAACCTTCACTGTGCTGTAGCCACGGGCTGCTGTTCAAAACCCACCAGGCTTTGCAGCCTCCCAAGTCCCCCCAGAGCTCTCCTGAGAGCCCTCTGCACTCTAAGCAGTTCAGCCACCCTTCCCACGGGGAGGCAGCAAAGCTTCGCTACCCCAGTTCACCGTCTCAGGTACCAGTTTAACTTGGCCATCACATCACTCAGCAGTTACTCGAGGAGATACAGACCCGAACGGATGATTTTACTAAAGAGCAAGCCTCCACCTTCGCTTTGATTCCCAGCTGTTCTCCCAGAAGTTAAGCTTTGTGGTTGGTGTTTTTCCCGTTGAAGTTCTACTCACTTGGCTTTCATGACTAAAACCCTATGGAGAGATCAGAGTGCTGAGTACAAGCTGTTCCCAAGTGCCACTGCCATCGTTCCCACGGGCCCTGGCTGTGCTGGAGCCACTGCAAGGCACCGGAAAACTCTCTCCCCACCACCAGGCATTTAACCAGTGCAGAGGGAAGCGAGGAAACATGTCTGAGCCCTGATAAACCTCTTTTGCTTTTTGCTGTCAAGCCTGTGGAGCGTTCTAGCACCAAACATCTACATTCCAGCCGCTCCATGGGATATTTTCACTGCCATCTCATCTGTGCTTTGCATGCATGAGTAAGAGCTCCTGGGTGTGTCCGAGCCCTCAGAGCTCCCAGCATTAGCTGTAGGCACCACAAGTCATTTGGTTCCTAAAACATTTTGTACTTAAAAGCAGCCCACAGCACAGCAGAGCCCCCTCCCAGCCCGGCCCGCTGCAGCACGTACATGCACCGAGTGACTGCTGGCTGCCCGCAGCACGTCCTACAGACACCTGCCAAGCACTCACTCCTGGGTGGGAAAGGATGGAAAACAGTTCCTCTGGTTTGTGGAAGCAGCACGTGTGAAGGCAGGAGCGTGGGGAGGTGTCACACCCCTGCTCTGGGCACCCCAGGCCAACAGGGCTGCTGTACAGCCTGCCAGCCACAGCACACGCAAACCAGGCAACCAGCCTTTGTGGTGGAAAAGGTGTGGATGGCAGATGTCCCTGGCTGTTCTGACTAGCTGACCTATGGGATCTGCTTCCAGCACAGGTTTGTGCACATGGGAAGTGACTTTGCTCAGTCCATCACTCCAGGGTCCAGCACAGGCAAAGAATCTTTCCACATCAGGCTGGTACAGGTTGCTTTTCCTTCCAGCCTGAGTGTGAGGTTACCTGAGGCTCCCTGAGAGCTGGGAATATGAAAGCTCAGCTTCCTTTACATTAGAGAAGAGCAAGAAATCCAAAGGAGTGACTGTCCCCCAGGACAACTGTCCTTGCAGTTTAAGGTGACATGGGATTTTCAACACTCAATTCCCACTTTGTCTTTTGCAAAGAAGTTTCGCTCCAGAGCATACACGCAGGGGAAAAAAGGGGGTACTGATTACAGAGACAAACAAAGGAGCCCAAAGACATTCCCTGTCCTCTCAAGGGGAGTTTGCATGGACACAAGCAGTGCTGCTGTAGGGATCTAGTGTGTGTTTGAACCACACTGATCAACTTGAACCAGTGAGGATTGAGCCCCACAGACAGTCTGCAAACACAACACATGCAAAGCCAAAAGAATAAGATATCACGTGTACAATCATCTTGGTAAGCAAGCTTTGCTGCAGTAAGGTTTTACTTTCTCTTTGGAAGAACCCTCACTGGTGTGTGCTCACTGCAATCCACACCAGGCCCAATTTTCATTTAGAGGAATCAAATCCTTATTGAAGACACAGAAATGAAGAACAGCAAGACTGCAGGAGGAAAGTGGTGCTCTGGAGTTTGCCATACACTTAATTCAGATTCCAGTCTGAAATCTATAGCTCGATGGAGAAGTCTCTGAGCACGCTGCAGTTGCTTAAACTCATTTGTAAGAGCAGCCAGTGACTTACCTACAGAGCTGTTTTATGAGACATTCCTCTCTATTGTCCTGGGGAACGCCTCAATTACCCAACGCTCATGCAAACATTTAATAAGTTCACTTTTGCCTGGTAGACATTAATATTTCCCAAAATTACAGGTCAAAGATCACTTAGTCATTTCCCCTCCCATCTCCTTAAACATCTCAGGTTTCCTGGATTCCACAAAAACATTTCCCTTCCCGACACAGTTTGGTCATGAGAAGTTTTCCATTTCCCTACCTGTATCGTAGTGTTCCCACCTTCCAGCAGGGCAATGGCTAACAGGATGCTCTCATGGAAGACTCTGTCACTGGTGGCATTCATGATGAGATCTATGACCAGGTTGGATGCACCTTCTTTATCCAGGTGACACTGGACATCTGCCAAGCTCATCTCCCCCCGGCTCATCGAGCTCGATCCAGAGCTTCCTCCTGTAAAGGTGATCACGAGAGACAGGTTGGCATTGAGGCTGAGGTGATGCCACCCCTCTTCAAAGCCAGGCTGGAGGGGGCTTGGAGCAACCTGGGTGAGTGGAAGGTGTCCCTGTCATGGCAGGGAGTGGGACAAGATGGTCTTTAAGGTCCCCTCCAACCCAACCAGTCTGCGATTCCATGATTATTGACTTTTTCTGGCCACAGTCTCAAATTAAATAAACTGCACTCCATAACTGAGTTCAAACAGAATTTCTGCTCATCCTACCCCCCAAATGTCTCTGCAATGCCATGAAAGGGTTTTGTTCCAGGTATGGTTTAACAACCTGACATCCTCATAAGCACGCTTCTCATTTATTATTGCAAATGCTAAACTGAGTGGGATTTCTAAGTACATTTATTCAAAGCAATGTCTCAAATTTTAAGCCAACCCAAGGCAGTCCCTGGAAAGTACAAAAAGCTGTGTCTGCTCCGCTTTGCTGTCTGAAAGGCAGTCATCCGTGTGGACAGCTTCCCTTTTCCGGGAGTTCACAGAAGAGGACAGCAAGGGCAAAAAATCCCTATTTCACGCGTAAGGCACCGACGTGCGAGGCAGACCCAGCGCTGGGGCGTGGGGCAGGGCAGAGGCCCCAGGGTGAGCAGCAGCAGGTCCTACCTCCCGCGCCGGCCTTGCCGGTGCCGCTGGCCGACAGGGGCCCGTTGCCGAAGGTGGTCAGGCTCTCGCGCCGCCCCGCCGGCCGCGCCGTGCCGTAGTAGCGGTTCACCAACACCTGCCTGAGCGCCTCGCCCTTGAGCCAAAGAGGAGAAGGAAATCACCGCGTGAGCTTCAGCAGTAACCAACCCCCCGACGGGCGCTAGCAGGGGCACTGCTGTTACCGGCTGCCTTCCTGCAGAGAGGGAGGGGAGCCGAAACCCTGGAGACCTGGACAAACCCACTGAGCATCCCCCACTGTGCTGGACAGGCCGGGACACCGGGGGCTCACGGGGCTCAAGTAAGATTATGGGCTCCCAGCACAGGGAGAGCTGCAGGTCGGGCTTTGGGTAAAGCTCTCTACACAGATTTTATTCTCAAAGAGGTTTTTTTTTCTTAATTAAAGTTCTACTGTCTCAGTCTTAACATAGAACAGTTGCATCTGTACAGCACCAACATGAAATTCAGAGGTGGATTAGAACAAGAGGAACATGAGAGATGATCTGGCGAGAAGCACTCCCATCTTCCTGCACCCATCCTGCTTTGCCATTTCCCCAGCACGGCAGGGATGTGCTCCCTTCTCCCTCCCTCCCCGAGCAGCTGACGGGATCCAGCGGCCGCCAGAGCGGAAGCCGGAGCGATCCCGCTGAATCCCAGCCCTTTGTTCCCTGCTGGCAGCTGCCCAGCCAGCAGTCAGGCAGCATCCAGGCACATGGGCCAGGGGCACGGTCCTCACATAACCCCAAATCCCGGAGCGCCCCCAGCACGAGGCGCTGCGTCAGCCCGGGGCAAAGCACCTCCCGGTCACACAGCCCACGGGCTCCCACGCCAGGCTGGGCAGGAATTCCCAGGAATTCCGAGAGCTGCACAGAGCACCGAGAGCACACAGACACCGCAGTGGGATTAATGGAGTTTTGTAGGGTCTTTGTGCACAAAGGAAAATGGGATTACGGTCACCGGGAGCGCGGTCACAGCAGCACCACCCTGGGACAGTGCTGGAGAGGAGAGGGCTTCTCTGGGGAGTCAATAAATAACAATAACAAAACCAAGTCTAACCAGGAATAATTTCATATGAAAAGTATATCAAGATGAACTAAAGCATCTTATCTTTATCTCAACTCACAAAACACACACTTGGCACTGATTCTCAGTTGTATTTCAAATGAAATTAGTTGACTATGGAGTCAAGATGTCATTTAATATATTAGCCGTCATAAAAGTGAAATCTTATTTTTTAAACTTTCACAAGAGGCCCTTAAAACACAAATAAATAAATGGAGCAACATAAATGTGCATGAATTGGTTCATACACAACTCCAGCCCCACTGCAGTCACACTGCTTTGATACAAAGCTGGCACTCACAAAGCTAACTTGACATTCTTAAATCCTCAAAGGAAAAAAAAAAAGACAAAAACCTGCCGGGAAGTTAAGTCCTTTACCAAATTTCAGACTTTGCTTCCAAAGGGAGAAGCCCAACATGTGCCTGGGGCTGCTGAGGGAGCACTGCCCTCCCTGCAGGGCTGGGGCTCAAGCTGGGGCTCCCACCCCTGCTCCTTGTCACCAAATCCAGCAGCTTAAGAATGGTTCCCATGGATTGCCAGTGTGGAAGCTGCAGCACGGGAGCTGCATTCTATGGAGTCAGATGGAGAGGGAGAGATGGGACATAAACACGAGGAGAGTGTTCTAAAGAGCTGCTTCCAGAAGTCCCACAAAAACCAGAAAAAAGGAAAACTCCTGTGGGAGCAATAGCAGAAGGAGCCGAGCACTTTCCCAAGGGGCATACCCTTCCCACCACCGCTTGGGCCAAGGAGTGAACACGTAGGAGAGGCAGGAGACAGCTCAGGAGCTCAGCAGTTCCTGCCCCGAGGAGCTGCTGTGACTGACAGCGCCCCGCGAGTGCCGGGTACACGATGTAGAGCTCCATCCATCCCCTGCTCCCAGTCTGGCAGGTACGGAAGGCAACATGACAGAACAAGGCCAAGCCAGACACAAAAGCCCTGAACTACACCTTCCCTCTGCAGGGCCCGATTAGAAAGGAAACCTGATACCCATGTGAGCCCTGAGACAAAAATGGAGTTACAAGGGAGCTCTCACATTACCCTTTCCCTCTGCTGCTGAACTAATTGTCAGTCATCAGCTGGCATTGAAACCAGTCATTTTTACTACTTACTACAGAGAGAACACACATCCAACCACAAGAACGGCTGCTCAGCCAACTCAACCTCGTCCTGAATCCAGGGGTAACTAAAGCTCCTGCTGGCCCACTGGGGAGCAGGAGGTGACTTCCATTCCATGGCCAGAATAGTTGGGGTGGGTGGAGACACCTGACCAGGACAGACCTGCAGTACCTCTGGTGTCTGTAGGAGGTCTGTATCCAAAACAAGAGAAATCACCAGAATATACAGGTAGGAAGACGTGTTGGGCAGTTCTTTCCAGCCTGAGAACGTGCTGATCCATGGGTTTGGAGGGCTGGCAATCTGCATTCACCACCATTTCAAAGTCTAACTGGGAAGAAAAGCTTTGCTTCCTATAAATTTATCCAAACCCACCACAGTAGCTAATGAAACACGAGTATGTTACCAAAGCGGAGGGGAGAAAAAAAATCAGTGGTATTTAAGAAACGTTCCAATTAATTCAGCTGCAATGTTTGTCTCCAGAACAGTTCTTTAACCATCCTGCTAGGGCTGTGCACCACTTCAACACGGGCAATGTGCAAACAAATATCAGATGTTTGGCAATAATTAGAAAAATCAAATATGCTACCTAAAAAAACCCAACCACGTCCAGTTTCATCTGTGTTCACCAACAGGTGAACTAAGAGTCAGCCCTACACAAACATTACTGCACATGTACCAGTAATGCAGATGCAACACACAACTCTGAGTGATACCGGAGACCTGTTGCAACCTTTAAAACAGAGAATCTTGAATAATATTTCACAGTGAAGAGGTTATAAGTTGTTGCTGTTCTGTTCCAGCTACAAGAGCAGAAGAAACGGAGAAAGGCATTGACGGCACTGACTTTGCAGTGTGGCTGGTTACGAAGGGTGGCGTGGCCAGAGCAGCCAAGTCCACAACCTCATTAACTCACTGCATAACTGAGTGCTCCCACCAAAGGCGAGAGTTTGGACAGTGTGAAGGGACCAGACCAGGAGCTGAGGTTTAATGTGGAGCAGCCAAGCCTGGCCCTTCCATGTAACACCAGAGAAGGGGCTCCAGCACCCCCCCCATAAACATGGCTCATCATTTCAGATTGTCCAAGAGCAGTTAACACAAGTGTCTTACACGACTTAGGCCTCGCTGTTTAAAAGGAAAAGGCAGAGGGTTAGTTGTGACCGTGCTCAGCTGCTGTACATACCCTTCTGTGATCCTCCAGTTGCCTCTGTGGGAGAGTTTGATCAAGCTCCTGCTGTGCGTGCAGAAATTTCATTTTAAAGCAGAACAACACTCAAGAGACACCAACATCTCAACACTCGGGGGAATAGTCAGGGAGGTCACAGCAAGGGGGAGATGATGGACTGACAAGCTCTCGAAACAGGACATCTGCCCTCAGTTGGCCCTGGCAGCCCTTACCCCTCTCTCTGCCACCCCCCACGGCATGCACGTGGGCCAACATTCCCTTGGAGTCCGAGGAAAGTCTGTCCCGTTTTCCCATCCCCAGGAGCTCAGCCCACACATGCCCATGCACAGACACACAGGTACCCCCACAGCCCACTGGACACACACCTCTGGGGACGTGAGGAGCTTCCACACAACTCCCCGTGGTCAGTGAAGCTCATTTGAAACTGTGGAGGGCCCCTGGATAAGCCTTGGGGGGTTCCCTTCCAGTGCCAGGGCCTTCAGTGGGGTGGCACTCAACAGAGTCCCGTGGCACGTGCATGTTTCCAAATCAAATCTCTCTCTTACTTCAGGTATTCGTTTTCAGGAATGGAACTTCCACTTTCAAAACTTTGAGGTTTTGTTGCTTTAGAGCATCTGAACATGTGTAAACAACCGCTCTATACAGGGACCCATCTTCCACCAGGAGCCATCTCCCAAACATCTCTAAGGCATTCAGTGACCACTCAGAGTTTCGGTTTACATTTAAACACTATTCCACAAGAACTACAAGTACAAAGGTCTAAACCACCACAAACATTTCCTTCCTTCATGATTTCAAAACGTATTTATAATCCTTATGTCTATATAGCTCAGAGAATCAACACTGTCCTCAATTTATTTTTCATGTTGTTTCCCTTATATTTGCATGAATTTAGCACCCAGTTGTACAATCTACCAATGCCGTCTCTGGACGTCCCAGGAATTTCCAAAGAATTTGAGATCTCATAAATTTCCATGTCTTCATTTTGGCAAATAATCTGTTTTGTGCAAACTGGTGCTGGGGTCTCTCACAAAAGGACACGTTCCCACATATCGCATTCCCTCAGAGCCAGGGATCCTAAAGATGTGAAGTGACCATGAGCTGTTCCACTGGGGCATTTTAAAAGCTCACCAGTTCCTCTGGGCTTGTGAAGCTTCCACTAACAACCTCTCACACCTCCATTTCCTTTAAGTACGTGAGGCAAAGGGAAAACCAAATTCTGCATCAGGAGCCAGGGAAACAAAGTCTCATTTTGCCAATGCAGGGAAATTTGAGAGGAGACTTCTGACAGAGCCTCCCTTACAGCACTAGGGAAATGGCTGAGAGGAACCAAGATTTGGGACTAATTTACATGGGGTTTATATTTTCAGACTAGCACGTAGCGTGCATCAGATTAAACCACTTCAGCAATTCTGCTTACTTCCACTGTCTGACACCACGCAGAACACACAGTGCACAGGGTTTTTACCAACACGACACTCCACACCAATATTTGTGTGTTGTACAAATATAGGTGGTGACACACCTCTACAGGGCTCTCCGTTTCTGGAGGTTGCGGCAGCTAGTTGAAAGTAAAACGCAGAGAAATTAGTCATTCCCCCAGAATCTTCCATCCCAACAGCAACCCAGTGGTCAACAGAGAGGGGAAGGGAGCTGGCAAAGCACTTGACTTCAGCTGAATCATCACAAATGAATTATAGCCGTAATTGCTGTTTACACCCTCCCACCCTGCCCCTGAAAGGGCCACATTTGGAACATTTCGCAGGAATCCTTTGAACGTCCCCGACTGCTTTGCACAAACTCAGAGGCACAAGCAAAAGCTGGAGCTGCAGTGCCCACAGCAGTGCTGGGACCACACACCTGGCACGTGTGACTGCAGGGCACCACATCCACCCCAGGGGCAGGAGGAGGAAGCCAGGGCTGCAGGTCACAAAGGCAGCAGCCTTATCATTTTAGTTTAAAAAGAATGTTTTCAGTGGATTCTCATCTATAAACATTTTCCTTCAGATAAAAGGTATGTGATGTAGCACCAAACAGGAGCAGTGAAATAAGGGCCTGCACGGTGACAGCTCTTCCAATTTAAAATGCTGATCATCACACTGAAGCAGATGAAGACAAGCAACTTTTATCTAGTCGAGCGTAGACACACAACAAAGACCCTAAACATTCAAATGCAGCTGCCTTTTAATTGTGGGGAAACTGATTTAACTCCTCAGAGCAGACACTCAGAAATGAGATGCTGCTGATACAAGAACCAAATTGAGTCGGGCACTTCTGGCTGTGTCTGCCCAGCACAGACAGACAAAGGCAGCACCGTGGAGCTTTAACCCAGCACCTGATGGGAGTGCTCCTCAACGGCAGAGGGAGGCCACGAGATCCAGGACTCAAAATACACTGAGACTTCACTTCCCAGGCAGGAGCCGGAGGAGTGAGCATTTCCCCTGTGGGGCTTCTTGGCCAGGAAAGGCCCTTCTCTGTTCTCCTCCTAATGGACTTTCCTCCTGGCAGCTCCCACGGCCTCTGGTCAGCCCTTCCTTGCATTGTCGCCGCTCTTGGAACCTTCTCAAGCGTGCAAACCCCTCCTGTGCTGCTCCAGTGGAGGCAGAGGCCCCAAGTGCACAGGAAGCAGCTCACGGCTGCAGGGAACACGCCGTTCCTGCCCCGCTGGGCACGGGAACACCGCTCCGGGCACGGGGTCCTGCCCAGGGCAGGCACAGCCCCTCCTGCCTCAGGGAGCCAACAGCAGCCAGGACACCAGTCCTGCTCCCCTGCAGGGGAAACGAGGTCCCTTCCTGCCAGGGAAGGGCACACAAATTGGCCGGTGGAGGGGACATGACTGCCATGAGATAATGTGCTGGGCTTGGGATCCAAACAGAAGGTTTCTTCTGAGCCCTGGCACAGGGTGCCCAGAGAAGCTGTGGCTGCCCCATCCCTGGGAGTGTCCAAGGCCAGGCTGGACGGGTCTTGGAGCACCCTGGGCTGGTGGAAGGTGTCCCTGCCCGTGGCAGGGGGTGGGATGAGATGACCTTTAAGGTCCCTTCCAACCCAAAGCACTCTGGGATTCTGTGATCTGCAGCTCTTACTCCCAGAGGACATTCTGGAATAGTGAAGGGTGTCCCTGCCCATGGCAGATGAGCTTTAAGATTCTTTCCAACGCAAACCATTCTGGGATTCCTTGGGTTATACCATGACCTCATTTTAACCAAACCCACATGTACATTTCGAGTTGAAAAGCAGCACAGATGAAGAATCATCATGAAATTAGTTTCATCTTTCCCCCCCTACCTGGAGAAGGAAAAATTACATACTGTAGCTCACAAATTCCTGTGCCTTCCCCCTGTGGCACAGAGGGCACATTAGGGCCAGTCCCACACACTCACCGAGGAGCAAAAGGCAATGCCCAGGTGGATCACTAGAAAACAGCACAGCCCTCAGCAAACTTCCACTACAAATATAAACTTCAAATACTGAGACTGCAATTCTTTGAATCAAAATAGGTTCAAATAGCAAAGAATTATTGAGCTTGTGCTGCAAAGTATCAGCTTATGCTTTACAAGAAGGATTGAACAGAGGGGGAGAGCAGCCTGAAGTAGGAATTTTGCAAGATTTCTCCATCTACTTCAGCTCTCCAGCCAGGAGAGAGAGGGTTTGAGGGACAGGTTTGTGGAGTCCCAAACCACAGCCAGGGGAGTGCCATGGACACCGTGGTCAGCTTTTACACTGGAACACAGCGGGTGGCCAGGGCAGAGCACAACATCTGTACTTTTGGTTAGCAGTAGGGAAAGGTCCTTTCAACCTGATGCAAAACCCCCTCTTCCTTTGAAGTCTGCACTCCCACAAGGCTGGCCAATAGACCACATCATCAGCCAGAACAGAAGTGCAACCTCCGACCTGCTGGTGACCCAAATGCTTCCAGCACCCATTTCCCCACCATAGGCTACGTGTGCTGCCCAGAAGGGCCTTCACCTCACTCAACAGGGGATGTATCCCCCTCAAAGCCCACCAGAGCAAGGGAGAGCTGCAGTGGGAATTCACTGCATCCCAAATTGCGAGATAGGGATGAGCTTTCCATCCTTTTCCTTTATGGTTTTGAGGAAGGTAAAAAAATTTCACTTGCTTTCAAAATAACAATCAAGATTCAAGCTACCTAATGTGTCTTTCACAGAAAATTCAAACACCTAGCCCTGTGGACAGAGAGTGGAAATGGTTTGAGGAAAAGCAGAAAGACTTTCATTCAGGTCTGAAGCCTCAGGATTACTTTTCTCTCTATTTTTTTTAACCTCAGCTGTGTAGTAAACATGCAGACCATCAAGCAAAAGGCTTGAAATGCATCTAAAAGGCTGGTGGAGGTTCCAGTCCACAGACTGGGTCTGTGCTGGAGAGTGGAGCAGAACAGCATGGAAAACATCCCACACTGTAAATAAGTGAGTGGGAAATAACCTTATCAGAAAACCCCCGTTTGTGTGACCACACACACACTCTTCAAAAACCTGATCCTTTTCAGCCTGACCAAACTGCAGAATTTCAACAAAATAATGGGCAAGTCAGCACAATTCCAAGCACAAATCTCCTCCACTTCAGGCCATCTCCACGTTCAAGGGACTGAGAGGTGACAAACCTCAGGCTGCTGAATTGCTGCCATACTCCAAACTACCACACTACTCCTTCAGATTTTTCCCCAAACATCCCTCTAAATCAGACAGGCAGGTGAACAGCTGGGGCAAGGCCACAATAAAGCAACACCTCTCCCAGGAGGTCTTCAAGCTCAACACTGAGCCCTTGGAAGAAGCTCATCCAAACTCCACTGAGCTGGCTCCATGGAGAAGCAGTGGTGAGGGGGGGGATGCCCTGAGCCGTGCAGGACTCAGGTTAAACCACTGAGAGGTCCTTCTGGTCCCAGAATCTGTGAATTCAGGAACTAACCCAACTCCAGGCACACGGCATCTCATTACTGGGGTACTGGGGGAACAGATTTGGCAGAGAGGAGGAAATAAGGAGGGAAAACACAACTACAGAATCAGCCAAATATCACACTAAGCTTTTGGTAGCCAGGCTGGAGATCCAGCTGCAAGGAAATGAGAGTGCAGAGCTCAGATATATGTTATTCTGAAAGCTCTGCCTCAGCTCCTGCAATGCCCTCTCCAGTATCAGCTGGAGTTCCAGTGGGAATAGCTGTTCAAACTAAGTCCTGCAAGTCCCTTTTCCACTTTTCCCTCCCTTTTCTGAACTTCTCTGCTTTTCTCTTTGAAGCACAGTCAGTACAGTTCTTCCTTGAAAGACACAGCAGAAATATCACCTCATCTGATTCATGACAGCAGACTAGAGCACAAGTTATGCTGCTGTCCTTCATAACCCTTCAAAAATACCACAAAGCTCTCTGTAGCTTCCTTGCCAAGTTGTGAGGCCAACACTACTACCTTATGGAACCGAGGAAAAACGGGGATAGGAAATTTCTAGCCCCTGCAGATGATCTGTAGGTGTTCGTCAAACAAGCACTTGACTCGCTGTGGGGAGGTTTCAGGGCAGAGGGGCATAGCTGGGAACCAGGAGCACTGAACTGCTGTGATGAACTCCCCACACTTCCCCCTGTACCTGCCCCAGCAACGCAGAAATTAAGCGGCAGATGTGGAGCAGCACCCTGTCCTGGCACAGGGCTTCCAGCAGGCACGTGGCACATCTGGGGGGAAGAAGAGCCCCCCAGATGTGGTGGGGCAGCAGCCTCCTGCTCCCAGCCCCGGCACTCCCACACTGGGGACGTGGTGAACGTCCTGCCCCTTATCTCAGGGAATTTGCAGAGGCTGCCAGACAGCGAGGTGGGAGATTTGGCATAAGGGCTATCAGTGCCTGCAACTCAAAGGTCACTGGGATCTGCCTACGGGAACGCCTTCCCTCATTTTCCAGAGCTTTCAGTGGAGAGAGCACGTTTTACTGGGGCTTTCCAGGAGCCAGAGACCTCAGTCTCTGCCCTCCAATGCCAGAGCAACCACTTCCTCCTCCGTAAACCCTCAGCCTCGCAGGACTTCTACAATAACTAAACCTTCACAACATTTCACAGCAGCAGTTTTAATTAACTAGTAAGATGGTGTAACTGTTACTGGGGGTTTTCATGACAAATAACTACAAGCAATGTTCCAGTTTCCTTTTCCGAAGAGCTCACCAATTCCAGTTCGTGCAATAAAAACGGTCCAAAGATTGCAGGATTTCTCAAGGGGAAAAAAATATAAGGCAGCCCACAAAAATTTATGAGAGCCTGCATTTCCTCTGCTCGAGACATAACAAGTGAAGCACTGTCTAAGTGCAAAATACACAAGAGAAATGACTGGAGTGAGCTCTCCACAACCAAAGTAATTCCTAAGTGCAGCTCTCCAGCTCTGAAGAGGTTAATGTATTTCCCAACTCCAATCAAAAATGCATAAAATAGCACCTATTTTGTACCTTATTCAGCCACTGTAGTTCTATTTTATCATTGGTAAAGAGCACTGGGAAGGTTAATTCAGGTAACCCCTTTGAACCAGCATTTTCAGTTCCCTTTTCACCTACTTGAAACCTCAAGACCAAAGTGAAAAGGTGAAAAAAAACCCCAACCTAAACTCCACTGAGTGGCTCTGCAGGTGTTTTTTGCTGGGTGAAGCTGCATCAGAAGCATCGTCACTGAATGAAAAAAGATAAAAGCCCAACACAATCCTAAAAAAATGACTGATTACAAGCGAAGCTCCGTGTGCTCAGAGTTCTGCTGGGTTTGGCTCGTGGTGGCTGCTGGCCCCCGCGCCAGCACTGGTGGCTGGGGGAGCAGCAGAGCACCCACCTTTCCTCTGCGGGAGGAGACAGAGCTCCAGCAGGAGGGTGGGAGCTGGGAGCAGTGCGGGGAGCAGGAGCAGCGCCCGGGCTCGGCCGCTACCGGCGCGGGCTGCGCTCCAGCGCCTGGAAACATCCCCAGCGCCTTTACTGGCGATCCCTGCTCAAGGTCACACAGCAGCAGCGGGCCCAAATTCCAGGAAAAAAACCTCCTCTTATGTAACTGCCGCCTCAGAGCTGGCAGGTGCCCAGCGGAACAGCTCACTGCAATGTGGCTGGGAGGGGGAAAAGGGAGGAAAAAAACCCAACCAAAAGCAAAGTAGGCCATGTGGCGGCACATTCGGCATCCTGCGCGTGCCACCTGCAGGTCGGCGCCGAGCTCCAGGACGTGGGCAGCCCACGCTGCTCCAGGACGTGTGCTCGGTGCCCGGGACTCGCTCTGCAGGTGGAAACTGGGCCACGGTGTCCCCGAGCACGGCCGGGAACGAAGCCCAGACGCCTCGGCGGGGAGGCGGTGCGGCTGCCGCAGCCGTCCTGGAGCTCAGGGAGCCCGTGGTGCAGCTCCGAGGGCCGGCCCGAGGAGAGCACTGGGAAACCTGCATCTGCTTCACGCCTCGACCTGCAGTGGGCTGGGGAGAGAACCAGGAGTTAACCAAGCTGTCGTGCCCAATTACAAGCAGGGTTTAGTTACTGGTGCTGTGTGAAGTTTCGCACTTGAGGGCACTCGGGGAAGGTTTAGCTCGTCCCTGAACCTCTTCCCTGAGGCAGCAGCACAGGCAACACTCCCCGGGAACAGGATTACAGCACTTCCAGACGCCCGGCATGGGGGCTCTCAAGGACAAGGCACTGCCCTGCCTTGGGGGTCTCTACCTTGCCACCCTGCACCGGCACAGAGCCAACGTCCAGCCCAGCTCCAGCCAGACCCTGCAGCTCCTGCTGCCTGTCTGATGCTCCAGGAGAGGCAACGAGGAGCCCCAGAAGCCAAGCCCTGAGCACACAGCTGCCCAGGACCAGGGCAGAACCAACACACACTGTGGCACAACGTGGTTCCCAGTTCCCCGCGGTTTTGGCTGTCTCTGCAAACAAACTGCGCTTCCCATCCATTTCTTAGCACGCCTTTTCCATATTTTAATACCAGCCTCACACAGGCCCTGTGCCAAAGGTCTGTGCACTTTTACAAGCCTACAGGAACCTGAGTGTTTTGGAAGTACTGCAGGATGACTCTCATTCTTAGTGTACGTTAATCTCTGTCCCCAGAAGAAAAACCTTTTACACAAATCCTGCCACAGCAGCAGCGCTGCAGAGTTCAAAATCAGACCACATGTATAAGAGCTTAAAGATGCCCTCCCTGTATTTCTGCTGGACCCTCAGATACAGCACATGGATGCTGAAAACTCATGTGGATTAGGGCAACAGGACTACCCATCCTTCTCCCTCCCACTCCGCTTCTCCAGCACCCCAAAGGCTCAGCTCAGGTGGCAGCGTTCGCCATCCTTCCTGTTCTGCAGGGGATTTCCTCCCATCAGGGTGAATTCCAGCATTAGCCACCCACTTCAAAGGGCACCCCCTTGTGCACTCACAGGAACACTGAGGGGGCTGGAACACCTATTTCACTCACAAATGCATGGGTCTCCTAGAGTGTTTAATATCCTGTATTATTCGGACCCACTGCTCACGGGGATGACCTTGCAGTACACAATTAGCCAACCAACCTGCACAATCAATCACAGCAGTGCCATGAAATCATGCCATGAACACTGACTGCAACAGAGCTCTCCCCCAAGGGAATAAGGAGAGTTTCAGCTGATCAAAACCGTTAAGTTGTGCACAGTTTGATCGAAAAAAAATTTCACAGTCTTACTAATAACGGAGATCTTTATATTCTTTGCCCTAAATGTTTATATAATTTCCAGGGTTGACAAGGGGAAAAAAAGAAAACCAGCAAACCCCAGGATTTGTGAGACTTGCCAGAGGTTCCAACCACGTGAATCCCTTTCCCAGTGCGATGGTTACACACACACACACCTGCTCCCTCTGTGCACTTGCTCCATCAAGGAGCAATAAAATCCCTCCTTTGCAGCCTCCAGACCAAATCCTAAATTGCTCTGCACGCTCTGGCTGATTTATTGCAGGCAAGCACAGCACATTACAGCCAGAAACCAAAGGGGAAAGAGTTCCATATTATGACTTAATTTGCAATTAAACAATTCAAGTTTCTCTCTGAAGTTTCTCCAAGCTAAAATTACATATATACGTGCTATTCTGGGAAGCTGCAGCAGCACATCAGCCAAGGGGTCTGGCCTGATGGAAACCTTTATGTGCTACAGGTTAACTCTTCCAAAGCAGAGACAAGTCTGGAGACACACCTGAGACGCCTCGTCACAGGTCACAGGTGATGGCAGGGCAGTAAAGGAAATCATACAAGAAATCCTGTCTTTCAGGCCAAAATCAGGTCCTGGCTGAAACAAGTGATGGGAAACTCAGGACATTTTAATTAGGGAAGGGACCTCAGACCCTCACTGGAGCTTCTGCTCCAGCCCAGAGAGTGATGGCAGCAAGGGCACAGCAGGGCCTGCGCATCCCAACCAGAGACTCAGTTAAAAACCAACCAAAAAAGCCACAACCCCAGTTTGTTCTTCCGAGGAATTCTGCTCCTTCCCTCCCCTGAATGCCCTCCTGAACAGAAAGGACCCTCCAACCCAACCCTGGGCCACGTGGACACTTTTTTTGTCTGATTTTGTCAGAAATAGTTTGGATTTCGAATCTATTTCACCAGTCAAGGTCCCTGGTACTACTTCATTTTCAGAATGAAGTTTACACAGTGAATTCAGGTGGTTAACATCAAAATTCAGTCCTACAGAAGGCAATTTATGGCCTATTTCATTATCTACTGAATAAAGAGCAGCAACATTTGAAATGTTTTAAGTGGCTGAGCTTTGTTCCAACTAAAAGGCTGGCTTGGGAGAGAAGGCAGGAAACAAAGCACCGAGAGGGAAATATTTCTTTTTTTCCGTGGTATTTCAGTAAAATAAGGTGCCAGTCAATCACTTTCTCAGTATTATACATTTATGCAAATTGCACACCCACACGAGGGTTTTTTTGAGCTGCTGAGGAAGTGGCAGCAGCAGAGCCAGCTCAGCTCCCTGCCTGCACCCAGAGCCCCGACCAGACAGGCGGCCTTGGAGAGCCCTTGGAAAGCTGAATCCCAGTGCAACTCCGCTGTCCCCAGCAGGGCTCTGCTGCCTCTAGGACAGCTCCACGGGCAGCAGGAAGCTTCTCACACAGAAACAGCTGCCGGAGTCACTCGTTCCATGGGGTCACAGCACAGGGGTTGCACAACCCTCCGACTGCCTGACGTGGCTTTACACCCCGAACCCGGCGCAGAGGGAACAGGAAGGGCAGTGAAAGGTTGGGATGAACTGCGTGACTGTCACCTCTTTGGTAAAACCAACCACACAGTTTGTGCACCAGGACTGGCCCTGCCCTGCCCCGACACCACGGAACCTCCGTATTTAGTTTTACAAATAAAAAGAAACATCCTGTTCACAAATGACACGGGAACGGTGGCCAAGTGCTAAATGCTGGTGTTTAAATGAACTGCAGTTCATCCACCAGATCTGATCCCAAACTTCACGAGATCCACCATGGCACCAGCTGATGGAAGGCTACCAAATGTTGTAACTGCATTTGGACTAATATTCCAACTAAGGACACACGGAATTAGTTATGATAACCATTCCCAGTGCAGACACAGGCAGACTGCAAACTCCACTAATTCACTGACACAGGCACACAGACCAGAACGCTCAGGGCTGCAGAGACAGGACAGATCACAGGGCTACTGGTAAAACAAACACCATAGAAACAACACTGGAGAAGAGAAATAAAATTAAAACCTCAGCATTATCCAATTCAATGGTAATCTGCCAGGAAAGAAAGAAGGGGAAGAATTGAAAGCAAGGATTAGTACGAAAACTTAGACAGATTTCATGTTAGGATCTTCATAAATGGTTTAATGCTTAAAGGCTACAAGCCAACACTATATTTTACAGTGGGCATGAGGAACATCTGCCAGCGCCGGGGTAGGGAACAGACACTGCTGGGAATGCCGTGCCAGGGAGCTCGGGAGGCAGGATGTGCCCTGGCTTTGTTCCTGTGCCAAAGCACGCGGGCTGGCTGACAGGGAGCCAAGGACTTCACCCCTGGGCACGGGAGCCGTCGGGAGCGAGAGCTGGGAGAGCAGCGGCAGGGCAGGGGCTGCATCTCCACCTCGGGCAGCAGAAAGGGAGTTTTAACATGCAGCCCTGCAGAACTGAGGCAAGTCAGCTGGTAGGCACCCGGGGAGACGTGCATGAATGACATGTTTCAGCAAAGTAAAAAACTTGGGTCTAGCCTACACTGTCAATGTAGTGCAGCTTTGTGCCTATTAACTACTCCACAGTCTGCTCCCCGTCACTGAGGCATCCTGAGCGCGTGCCAAGAGAGGAATCTTCAGCAGCATGTAAAATTGGGAGCCTTCCCACAGGCTTCTGTACATCTGTGCTCTCCCCACGGGTTTTGCACGCCGCAGGAGCCCCAGCTGCGGGGCCAAGGCTCTCACCTCCAGCAGCACACACCGTGCTCCCCACCCACGCCAGGGACACGTGCACGGGCCAGCAGGGAGAGGCTCTTATCATTTGGGCTGCAAGATTAGGCAGGAGAGGAGGGGCACGGGGCTTATGTAATTCAGGTTGTTCCAGAGAGCACCACACGGGATTGCGGCACAGTCACAGGCCATGCCAAACCTCCACAGCGCTCTGCAGCTTCGGAGGGGCTTGTCAGCTCTGGCAGACGGTGACAGGACAAGGGGGGACAAAGGGAAGGCTTACAGTAGATGTTGGGAAGAAATTCCTTCCTCAGAGGGTGGGCAGCCCTGGCACAGGGTGCCCAGAGAAGCTGTGGCTGCCCCTGGATCCCTGGGAGTGTCCAAGGCCAGGTTGGATGGGGCTTGGAGCAGCCTGGGCTGGTGGAAGGTGTCCCTGCCCATGGAATGAGATGTTCTTTAAGGTGCCTTCCAACCCAAACCGTTCCATGATTCTGTGCCCAGCTGACCTACAAACTATACTCTTGTAAGAGATCAATATGCTGGTCACAAGGGTAACTTCTGTCACCTTTATGTATGGAACCCACCCTCATGCAGGGACTCCAGGAATTAGAATGGGCACATAAGAGGTTTTTCCCTTTTTTCTTTTTTTCCTGTTACACTCCAGAATGATTTTAAAAACAAAAGGTATTGCCTTTTAGGTGGTGCCTAAATTCAGTTCTGTGAGTCACAAGGGAGAATAAATCCGATTTCACTGCTCAGAGCCAGACAGCAAAAGCTGTTCTACTACTACTCCCAGTCTATCTGTGAGCAATCAGCTGCTTTTTCAGACTTGGAAATCCACTTCACAGGCAGCATGTTCTGATCCCTTATGTAACTGAGCGACTGCTTCAGGAATTAATGCATTTGCCACACTTTGAAGATTTTTAGCATCCTGTGGGGTTCTCCATGGTCTGAGTGGTGCATGTGAACTGCAGCTTCTAGAAACACTGCTTCACCCAATTTGGGTGAATAAAGTCTAAGGACTCTTGGAAATTAATCTCATTTAGGAAAATCTGAGTGGCAAATTGCATTTAAGAAAAACCCACAGAGCTCTCATGTGGGTTTCATTTGTGGACAGTGTATATATAGTGTACATCACCCACTGTTTGTATGGCTTAGTGTGACCTTGGACAGTGTCTCCTGCCTGCCTTTAACAGGAGAACATGCACTGATGTGCTAACAAAGTGTAAAATTTAATTTATGGTTACACTTAATCTTACACCCCCAGGCTTGGGCAAAACAAGTACCAGCACCCTGCACTCGTCAGGGGATCACCCAGCCCAGCTCCCCTTCCCAGGAGCAGCCCCTGCCAGGCCAGATGCCTCAGTGAAGGGACCTCGGGGACAGCACAGAAGGTCCCCACACGGCTTCACCTTGTGCTGTGACAGCCCAGCAGAGGATTCTGCCACTTCAGCAGAGAAGGCCAAAGCTGGCACCTGCAGTTGCTGCCCGTCCTTGCTGACCCTGCTTCCCTCCTCACCCCACATGGATGTGCTGCCTCCCTGCAGCCCGTTAGGGCATTCCTGCAAGTCAATCAATTTATTCCAGAATACTGCCACTGCAAAAGGAAAAAATCCCCAGGCAGGGGCAGAGCAGGAGCTGGCTGGGCTCTGGCAGCAGAGAGCAGCACGTGGGAGGAGCGTCCCTGACAGGGCAGGGAGCACACCCTGGGCCATCCCAACCCTTGGGGCGTTTTCCTGGGAGTCTCCCTCTGCCCTGGCACCGCCATGTGCTCTCTGGGTGTGCTGGGCTCCAGCCCACACACGTGCACACCCACATGTGCCAGGCTCCCTCCCCAGGCCCTGCGCTCTGCCTGCCCCTGCCCTGGCTCCACAGTTCTGCTCCTGCAGACATTCCAGCTGGCCAGGAGGCTGCAGGTTCCCCTGCCTTTGGAGCACCTCCCTCCCTCGCTCTGCTGCACACAATTATTGCTGCTATGAAACTCCGATCTCTGAAGTTTTGGCCTTTTTGCTGTGAGTCAAACACTAGGCAGCAACTCCAACTCCACAGGAGAACTGGACACGAACACCACCTGCTCCAGGTGCACTGAGTGTCCTCCCACATCGCTGCTTCCCCCACTCCCAGTTGCTCCCCAACACCTTCACTGGGGGTGGATTCCTCTGTACCTACTGTGTGGCATGGGAAGAACCTCAGCTGATTAGAATTCCACGAGATAATCTCCAAAGCCTAGTCTCAGTTGACTGGAGCAACGTCTAGACACACAAACATATGGGTGCATACACA
Organism: Sclerurus mexicanus; assembly: GCA_013396755.1. Taxonomy (NCBI): domain Eukaryota; kingdom Metazoa; phylum Chordata; class Aves; order Passeriformes; family Furnariidae; genus Sclerurus; species Sclerurus mexicanus. The sequence continues at coordinate 36,294 of VWZF01007201.1, read as the reverse complement.
CTCTCCTGATGTAAATAAAGAACAGGTCTGTGCATACAGAAAAGTGTTCTTCTCAACCAAAGGAGTTGTATGAAGGAAAGGGAAAGAAAAAAAACACGGGTGGGTGTACAGATAGTTTCCACCTATAATTCACAACAAGATTACTCAGTTGTTTACAAACTCAAATAAACTACAAAATACTCTCTCGTTGCAAGGTTACATGATCTGGTGAAGAGCCACCTAGACCCAGAAAGCAGATAAAGGGGTTATATCCTTCATAAAAAAGGTAGCAAAACTGATGAATTAGACTTAAACTCACCAGTCTCACACAGAAGAGCAACAGAAACAAGCTTAACTTCAAATATGATTTGAAAGGCATTAGTTGACTGAAAATGTTTTGTTCCTGCTCCAGACCAGAAGTGCTTACACTCACAAAACAGCTGAAAGAGCAGGAATGTTGTTTTCCTTTAGTGAACAAAGCCAGCGTTTAACACGGAGTGAGGGACTGTAAACACATTACCTTTTCTCCATAGCCTCTATCTTTGGTCATCATTTCCCTGAGCGTCTGCAATACCTTAATACACAGTTTCTCCTCATTCTCCTCCAGCAGCTGTTTCGTGTGCTTAATTAACCTGAAAAAAACAATCAATCACAGCTCAGGTTAGTGCTAATATTCAAAAAATGAGGCAAATATGCATGATTATCTTAACTGGTTTATGCTGCAGACCAGTTTTATTATCACACCATTATACAACCTGTCTGGGAGCAGTCTCTCCACAGCAACACCTGAGCAGTTACCAGGGAGCTCTGAAGGAACCTGCAGCCCTGGGCAGCAGAGCCAAAAACACCCCTGACTCCAGGCAGCAAGGACTCAGTGGGCTTTAGGACAAGCACTGAACAGGAAGAAAACTGTATCACATGTAACTCCTTGGATAAAATCCATATTGAGTGCCTTGGATAGTGCAATCCAAAACCCATCCCACCCAGCACTTGGGACCTACTCAGTACTCAGTTTCTACAAAGCCTGTACAAAACCCACCCTTCCAGGAGGTGACCAGAGAAGCTGGATCTGCTCAAGCTGCCCTCTAAATGACCCTGTAATCTTTCCCTTTCCTTCCCTCTAACCGTGGGTGATGCACATGGTAGGCACTGCTCCTGATGCACTCCCCAGGCACCTCACAAACATTACTGGGGTGAGGGCAGGTATCAAATAACTGGGACCAGCTCTTTTATACCACTGCTCATGGCATTTGTATCCTGCAGCAAACAGGTCTTTTTAAGCATCAGCTGTGAGATCATATCAAACAGTGTTCTCCCATCCCCATGAGCAATTTGTTCCCTCCAAGGACACAGTGCATTTACCGTACCACAGAATCCTGTGTTTTACAGGTGGTTCTAAGCACATCAAGCATTTCCCAAGCTGGACACGAGAGCACCATTCCACAGGGTATGGCAGAATTGGAAAAAGGCAACATATAGCACAAACTCCCCCAACAAGCCAGAGTTCCAAGACAACTCACTTGCAAATGAAACCTCCGCTCTCACATTTCCTCCTGGCATCCGTGTTCTCTGGGAAGAGCAGCTCCGGCCTGTGGAGCACATCCACCAGCACCGACAGCTCCGCCTGCACGAGGGGCCGCAGCCGATCCTCCAGGGCCGACACTATGTCCTACAGACAACCATACCCACATCGGAACCAAATATTAAACGCATACACATTTAGAGGGAAACTCCTCTTACAAACGAGGGAAGGACAAGAGTTTTACAAGAAGAGGGGCCGGACAATCCGGCCCTGAATAAAGTGAAGACCGGGGGGCTGGGGCAGAGGAGACCTCCAGCCCTGCTGTCCCTCAGGTGTCCCCGCAGGGCTGCGGGCAGGGGGCAGTACCTGCAGCCGCTCGATGATGTTGCGGTAGTCGCGGGAGGCGGCGAGCACCGAGTCGCGGCGGGCGGCGTTCCGCGCTGTCATGCGCCAGTTCATGGCCGTCTTCTGCACGATGTTGTGCGACTTCAGGAACAGGTTGTTCACCTGGCTGTCCAAGTCCACAGGAATTGCAATCGCTCGGCTCTTGGCTGCAACAAGCAAAGGCGGGAAGGACTGAGACCCCGAGCCCGCGAATGAACACGAGAACAAGAGAAACCTCTACCTGCAATTCCTCCTACAGTCTCTTCCAGACAGGATGAGAGGAAACTGCCTCAGCTTGTACTAGGAGCAGGTTTAGAGCAGATATCAGGAAAAAACCTTTAGTGGCAAGAGTTGTCTAGCACTGGCACAGCTGCCCAGGGAGGTGGTGGAGTCACCATCCCTGGAAGTGTTCAAAAAAACACATGGATGCGGCACTTGAGGACATGGGCTAGTGGTGAACACAGTGGTGAGCTGGGTTGACAGTTTGACCTGATGATCTTAGAGGTCTCTCCCAACCCTAATGATTCCATGGGTGCATCTGAAACAAGGCAGTGCTCAGGCCCTGTGCAATGGGTCAGAGCTGAGCAGGATTGTGCTCAAAGGCTTTCCCACCTCGGAGCTGTTTACTGTCTCTCGGGTGTGGGAGGAGGAATCTGTCCCCGCACACACACTGCCAACAGCTCGTGCTTGCACACGTGTACACCCACCCCAACGAGCCTGGCCTCAAATCAGCACAGGATACTCCTCTTGCTACTAAAAGTGGAGCAAACTACGGTGAGGAGTGGCACAAAATTATCTCCCTGCTCCAGAGTTTGGAGTTTGAACAGAGAAAGCCCTTCATGTGACAGTGGCACCACCTCAACCACAATCAGCATCAACATGACCCCGGCTTGGTACACCCTGGCCACGAGTCACCCACAAGTAGCACCTGGGGGAAGGAACCTGCACTTTCTTCATGGAAGGATGAGATGGAAGCAGCAAACTGTGGCTGGCCATGTGTGAGCAGTCAGTGGTGCTCAGGCCCACTCCTTACCCACATCTGAGAGGACCCGAATGCAGCTCTCCACGGAGGCCTTCTGGCTGGGCATCAGCCAGTTGCAGTGGTACACCCTGAACACCCCTTGCAGCAACTGGACAAACACGGGCTGGCGAGTCTGGAACACAAGGTTAGAGAGAATCAACCTCATCCCACTGAGATGGGTCACCATCACCTCGAAGCAAGCCCAGTTCCCAACTCCAGCTGGTATTCTCTGCACACCAGTCACTTCTAACTGGTCTGCAGCCGCTTGTTGGGCAACTCCAGGTTGTAGCCAGCAAATCTACCACATGGATCACAACTGGATGGGAAGGGTGGGAACCAGTGCTGGAAGGGAAACATGAAACAGGAGCTTCTACAGCATAAAGCGTCCATAATTGAGGCTTGACTAAGCAAAGGAAATAAGCAGCCACCTTCATCTGTTTAATCAGAGCTATCAGCAGCCCTGGCACACAGAGATCCTTCTTGTAGCACTGACCAGCAGCTGACTCAAGAGTCCACAGGAAAATGGGACTTGGCTCCAGGACAGCTCCAGAGTTGAAAACTCATTTCAAGCATTATTAGCTGGTATCTCATTCACTAAGGAGCCAGCTGCCTGTTTGTTATTTGCAACACAAGTAGTAGTTAGTGGCAGAGCTACAGCTGCTACAGCCCAGCCAAAACCGAGGTGTGGTTCTCAGCCCTGAATTCCACCAGGTGATCTCCCACTGCACACAGCTGAGCTGCTCCAACACACACGGCCCACGAGCTCTGTTCTTCCATCTTTGCACCAGCACAACAGCACTGACCAAAACTCCCTGGCTGGTTTTGTACAGTGATCACTTAGCAGAACAATTTATTTTACCTGTAGATTTTAACTATTTCGAGGTGAGAGGGAATACCCCATGTCCCTGTGCCTACAAACTATGGAATGCTTCTATCAGCTAAGGGAACTACACCACAGTGCAAAGACCACAGGACTTAGGAACCAATGAAAAAATACCTCTTTTATTCTGGTCAACAGTAATGCCTGTTAGTAAGAAAAAAGTGGAGTTAGAGGAAAAAGACAAATCTATTAGGTAATTAAAACTACTAGATCAATTAATCAAAGGCTATTATGAAAGGTACAAAAGAATCATCAAAATTCAAGCCCCCACAACTGCTAAGAGGCAAAGACCTATTATGGCAGACAGCAGCTTTCACCAAGGGCCCTGAAAATACCTGCATGTTTGGATTTAAACCACCCACAGATTCCTTTCAGCTCATGCTTAAAGACGTTTTGGTCTTAAGAAGCCTCCAAGATGTTTCATTTGCCTAAACTAGGTCAATAAATCAAATAGGAAATTTACTCCACATTCCTTGTGTCTCCAGCTCCACTTGGGAAGGGAAGCCTTGGGCAGCAGCCACGCCAGGAGGCAAAAAGTGCTTGTTAAAGAGGCGTTTGGGCAGCTGTTCTTTGCAAAGACATTTATGTTCCCTTACTTTTATATTATTTGAACCACATGACAGATGTACAAGATGTTCCCTGAACAAGCAAGGCTGGTCCTGACTCGAGGGAGGTACAATCTCAGTCAAACAAGCCATGGCATGAAGGGGCAGGAGACAGGAGGAGGCTTGCACGGGGAGGAACAAGATGACAAGGAGGGACTGGCCCAAAGAGAGGGGCCACATCCCTCACCTACAGAGACAAGGCACGGGATCAGGCAGCAGGGGCTGCAGCACCTCAGGTGGGAGGGGAAAATCCCCCCTGGAGGAGGGAGGGTGACCAGCCAGGAGGTCCAACTGTCCACCTCAGATATAAGAATCCCTGGGGATGGGCAAGAGTCTTAGCGGGCAGAAAAGAGGGAGAAAAACAACTTTTAACTTTCAAGATGTAGAAGAAAGATGAATCTAGGACAAGACACATCTATCAACTGAGATGGGAAAAGAGGTGAGCTAAGTGACTTCATCCTGCCAGACAGAGGGGGAGATGGAGACGCTAAGGGAAAACTGCTGATAGAACATTAACAGATGGCTAAAACAGGATGGCAAGAAGACTGTTTAAATGTTGTGCACTCAGAGATGACAACCAGGAGCAGGACAGCCCAGGTATGCAGTACAGAGGGAAGAGAGAAGGGCAGAGCCCAAGGACAAGGTGAACAATCTCAATTCTTCATTTCTTTGATGAAGTTTCAACAAACAAGGGTGATACACAAGAAGAGCTGAAGTCACAAGAGGAGCAAATGAGCTGCTGTAATGCTTAGACTTACTTGAGGTGAGACATAACCCTAATGAAGCTGCTCAGCCCAAACACTTGGACAAGACTCACCCAGGAGGACAGAACACTGCCACAGAGTGCCCAGAGAAGCTGTGGCTGCCCCAGCCCTGGAATGTCCCAGGCCAGGCTGGATGGGGCTTGGAGCAACCTGGGCTGGTGGGAGGTGTCCCTGCCCATGGCAGGGGTGGGACTGGATGGGCTTTAAGGTCCCTTCCAACCCAAACCATTCTGTGATTCTGTGACACCCAGGAACTCTCTCCACATGACCCATGTGGTTGTGGTGAGAGCACAGAGCTGAATCCACTAATGAAGTAAAGCAACACTTCAGCTTCTCTAGAACATTTGTACTCTTGATCTACAAATCTTTCCATTTCTACAGCAAAAGGTCACCAGGAGCAGTCAAATATTTGCTCCCCCATTACAACATATTTCTTTTGAACTGGAAAACGGCACTGAAGTGGAATGAACAGAACTGCCTTGGCAGCATGATTTCCCTTTTCTGTCCCTGTGTTTTCCTACCTGCAGGGTTGTGCTCTGGTCAGAGAAGGGGGAGCTGAAGAAGGTGGTGACAATGCTCATCACAATCTCCGTCACGTACTTCTCCAGGATGGAGTCCGCGTGTTTCCTGTCGCTGGTGTTGTTACAGGCCTGCAGGACAAACCACCCTTGGCTCAGCAGCAGCTTTCCAAGGCAGATGAACCACCTTTACTGACTGCAGCTCTTGGTTTCACACTGCTCCAGCCCCAGCAATTCCCTGCCACACTGAGATTAAGGACTCTGGAGCTCCAGCACCCACAAGAGCAAAGCCAAGGGTGTTATGGTACAAGGTGCTGGCACAGGGCACCTCTGAGGGGAGGGAAAAAACCACAGTGCCTTGGAGGAGAGCAGGAGTGGGGCAGGGAGGACTGAGGTGTAATGCTTTCGTATGGGGAAATACTTGGAATCCCAGGCAAAAAGCCATATGGCCAAAGAAATGCCAAGCTCAGAAGAAATCTGCCCTGGCCTGCCAGAAAGTGTTGCTCAGGAAGGAGCTCAATGATCCTGGCCAGAGTAAGCGAACCAGGTGGCAGGACAGAAAGGCACTGGGCAAAGGAGCAGGGCGTGGGGCTTCACTGAGCTTTGGGGTGGTTGGCTTTTTTCTCTGAAAGAGGAAAATATTAATGTGTTCCATGGAACATGACTAATGAAATCCACAGGCACAAGGGAAAGAAGGCACACATGAATTTGCAGGAACACAGAATTCAGGGAACTTACTGCCTTGGTGCACTGGTGTGTCCTATTCTTACTGTTCTACATTAAAGAGGCTCTTCTGAGCTTTCTGAATTCAGTTCCTTCATACGGATACATTACCCGACAGATGTCAACCAGGAAGTTCTCAAACAGCTTCCACATATGATTACTGGTGTAAATCTCTTTCATTTCTACTTCTGTGTCCACATAGCAGTGGTTCAAGAAGTTGATGTAGGCTATTTTGACCTAAAAGTAGAGGAAAAAATTAATAAAGAATGAAAACCTGAATGGTGGCATGAATGAATATAATGCCACATTAAAACTGCTACATCAATAATTTGGAATTCTACTTCTTCCTTTTCTTTAACCACTGGTGAAATTCAATGCCATGAATAGCAAGACACCATCCAATGAAAAGCCACCAGGATTACTGCAGACAAAACGTCAGCATGGTAATAATTTCCAGACCTGCAGAACCATCTGCTCGAGGTTAGCAGCACATCCATAAACCTCTCTGCCTCGAAAACCCTAAAAAATAACCAAGTACAGCATCACATTCCCATTTTAAGGGTAAGGAATAAGTATAAAAGGATTTCACTTCGCTATCCAGATTGACTGGGGGTGCTGGCAGCAGACGCAGGGAAGGAATCCAGTTTCCCAGCTCACTGCCCACCTGCACCACCCCCTTCCCAGGCCAGACTCAGCAATATCAAACCTCTCTGACCCAAAATCGGCACATTCCAAACAGAAATAGGCCAGTTCTCCCAGTAAGCCCTCACCTCAGGAATGCAATCCTCGTGGGTCACCACCCTAACAATGTCATCCAGAGGGAGGAGGGAGTTGCATTTGATTTCTGTGTAGACGTTCTTGCCCTCAGTGCACACAGCAAGCAGCTCCACCAAGTGGATGTGGTACATGAGGGGGCTGTTCTCGTCCATCCGATCCCTCTCTGACCTCATCATCTGCACCAGGGTCTGGAAGGAGGCTCTGTCATTGTAGAACACCAGCACATCTTCTCCTGCGTTCACCAGCTGCCAAGGAAGAACATTCCATCAGCACACCAAAGCCTGGGATGCCCCCACAGCATCACCCCCACCCCAGGGCTGCAAATCCCCTTTAGCTGCTCTTTACACCCTAAAAAGGAGCACAGCCCACCTGGTCGGCTGGGCACGGCTCCTGTGCTGCTTTCACAGAGACAGGACATGAACAGGACATTTTCTCCTAAAGAATTTACCACTTTTGAACTGCTGAAGAAGTTCAAAGTCAGTCCAGCTGCCTGCTTAGACAGAAGCTGTGCCAAGAGACTTGTGACTTTCCATTGTGCTTTTTTATTTCATGTTCTGTTGCCTCAGTTGACTTTTTAATGCAGCTGTGGGCAGCTCTGTGCTGGTCATAGAACTGCCCCGGGGCACAGGTATGGTGGGGCTCAGGGCTCACTCCTTCCACCCCCCTGAACAAGCACCATCCATCTTCCAAGGTACAAAGTGACACATTAAGTCACACACTGGAGATTTCCATCAGCCTCACATCTGACACCTGGCTGGCCACGATTTCAGAGCAGCTCAGACCTCCTGCAGGCCCAGGAAGGGAAGGAGAAAAGTGCCCCAGGCTGGGCACTGCTGAGCACTCAGCTGGAGGGATCCAGGGCTGCCCTCACACAGCCTTTGGAAAAACAGCAGGATAAAAGGCAGAAGGAAACCCCTAGGGCAGCCCCTTTGCTCAGCAACTGCTGACCCTCACGGGAGCTGAGCACTTCACAAACTCCACTGTGTGTTGAGAAGCTCATTAAGCTGTTTTTGAGCAGAACAGCAAAATCTGGAACATTTTCCATCAATCCAGCAGGACTGATGCACAAAAGCCAGCCTTGACAAATCTGATCCTGGGGCTCCCCCTGCCGAGGAGGCCAAAACATTCCACTGGATGTGTAAATACACTGTCATGGATCACATCCAAGATCCCACTTCACGGCAGTTATTGACGCTTCTCTTACCTCTCCCTTCACCCCTGCCACTCCAATGTCCCACTTACCTCCACACGTAAAGAACACCCTCATCCTTTCCCCCTTTCAGCACTTAGCTGAATAAGTACGTCTTGCTAAGGCTATTTACAAGGGCCTGGAGTGACAAGGGGGAATGGCTTCAAACAGAAAGATTAGATATTAGGAAAAATATGGGAGGGCAGGCCCTGGCACAGGGTGCCCAGAGAAGCTGTGGCTGCCCCGGGATCCCTGGGAGTGCCCAAGACCAGGTTGGATGGGGCTTGGAGCACCCTGGGCTGGTGGGAGATGTCCCTGCCCACGGCACTGGATGGGCTTTGAGGTGCCTTCCAGCCCAAACCATTCTGTGATTCCATAAAAAATACCCAACAAAATACTATCATGGTAAAATTCTTCTGCATTACTGATCTTGAAATGAAATTAATTCTCTTCAAGCCAATTTTTCTAGACAAAGGCACCCTTTCTTCACAACCCCACCCGTGTGCTGCTGTGCACAAGCCTGGAAAGTAACTTGTGTCACTAATGACCAACCTCTCATTACACCTGTGAGTCAGGAGCTCAGAAAGCTTTTGGTCACAAAAAGCCTGAGCTTCCTGCGAGCTGTTTGCTCTTTTTGCATGGTGAGAGCTCACTGGCAGCTTCTTGGCAGTCCCCACAGCGAGAGGATCAATTTGTCATGTTCACCAACTGCTATGTGAAAACTTCTGTTCAGGCCCTGCAAATCCCTGCAGCTCTCACCTCAGCCATTACCATATCTTGGCATTTCTTAATGAATTTCCCCTCTGCCTTGACGATTGTCTGCAGGAACTTGATGTACTGAACATTCCTGCCGTGGGTCTCGATGCAGTGCACAAAGTGCTGAACGACGCGCTCGTTGATCTCGCTGCACAGCTGGAAGTTGTTCATGAAAATGTGCTGCATTGTCACTGCCTCCAGAATCTGAGGGATGAAGGAAGAAGGAAATCAGAAAATAAACAACCCACCAGGCCCCTCCAGAGTTCAGGATAAACCCAACACTCCTGCAGGGTGCAGGGCTGGAGCAACTTTCCTGAGGACCTCATCTTTCAACACCACACCTCCTATCTCAGCCTGTTTTTCACTCCACTTCAACCTCTTGAACTTTCTACACTGAAATGGCCCTAAACAAACATCTTGCCAACTTTCAAGGCTTTAGAATGAAAACAAAATGTAACCTCTTCAACCAATCTTGCATCAGACCAGCTCCAGAGGCATCGCCAAGGACAATCCAGTCCCTTTCCTTGCTAGAGCAAAAAATAAATCACGGCCTGAGGTTATTCTTACCCCTGGGTTAAGGAACAGGTTTATGTGCTTGTGCAGCAAGGCCTGGTTCTGTTGGTTCCCAGCACAGAAGTTCTGTAAAAACTCATGTGCAAGCTTCATTATCTCCTGCATCCTCGTGTCTTCAGCCTGGGGTTGCACAACAAACAAGAAGGGGTTAAAAGGAATCCAGAGGTTCACTTTCAGGTGAGCACTGGCTGAGCCACAGCTCCAGCTCTGCAAGGGAACTGTCACATCTCTCACACCCCGAAGAAAAACAAACCTCCACCCAGTCCACAGACATTCAGGATGAGCTTGGCCCGTCCCACAGTTCTAAGGACCGTCAAAAATAAAGTCCATAATAGAAATTACAGTAGTTTATTCTCTAAAACTGCCTACTCCATGGCCAGGCCTGCCAGCAACGTGCTTTAGTCACTTCTACACGTCTGAACACAGCAGCACGTTGGCCAAGCCACACATCATCACCTCAGGCTGCCCAGGAGCTCTGCCACGTTCCACTGCACAACACAGGGACAGCTCATGGCAAAGGACACACGGAAAGTTGTCACTGCACCAGTTCAGCCCCGTTTCTATTTACTGGAACCTGCACACTACTTGCACACTTCCCAGTACTGCTGAGGAACTGGTGCCTCTCCTCTGACGTCAGTGTGGATTCCCAACCCACGGATGGCTGAAGATGCCGGTTGGAAAATCAGCGTCTGTTTTTATTTTTAAGGAATTTCATATATTTCCAAGGGTGAAACCCATTCCACACTGCCTGTCCAATGCACATTCACATGTATGAGACAGAAAGGGGACAAGAAGATGCTAGAGGGTGTTTTTGCTGCCAATTTTTTTGCAAAATATGAAGCAAGAAACCATGAGACTTTACATTAATCAACACTACTGTCCAGAATTACTGGTTCTGAGAAACCTGTAAAGGTTGGAACAGAGGACAGCAGAGTGACCAGGAAAACTTCTCACCTCTGCACTGATAAGTACCTGTCACCCGTGATTAACGGGCAGCCAATGTGATGAACTCGGGCTGTGCTGCATCAGCACGAGGGGCTGTGCAGGCTCCAACCAGACACAGCCCAGCCCCAGGGAGCTCCAAACCCAGTCTAACCACTGGGCAGACCTGATAAACCCCATGGGGACCAGGCACCCTTGTTCCCCGTGGGCTTCCCAGGATGGTGGTCCTACAGCTGCCTCACAGCAACAAGTGGGTCTGGCTTCCACAGCTCACCTTCCAGGCAGCACACACCTCCCATGGACAGCTCAGAGTGGGGCCCTGCTCTTACTCCGAGCTATGATGGACAAATACTTCTCCAGAAAAGAGAGCATAACTGTATATTCAAACATTCAGAGCTTGTCTGAGCCCCCCAAACTGTCAGTATTGAGGCCACATAAACCAGCCCCTGTGGATCCAGCACATTCCAACGTATCCGAGACTCAGAGGAGACACTAAAAGCCCAACAAGACAGGAAGCAAGGAGACAGCACCTTCTCGTAGGGGATCTGCAGCAGCTCCAGCACCACGGCGTGGGCCCCCATGTTCCTCAGGAGCCGCTGCTGCTGCTTCCTGCTCTTCCTGCCCGAGGCGCCCTCCTGCACGCAGAGCTTGCTGAGCCGCAGCAGGATCTGCAGAGACACCGGCGTTAGAGCCCACGCCTGGCTCTGCTGTCACAGAGCGCCAGCTCCCAGGGAGCAGCAGCACGGAACAGCTCCTCTGCAGGAGCACCTCATGGCCCAGGCTCCATCCACGGCATCTCACTAGGGCTGGTGGACTTGGGCGATCCTCGTGGGTCCCTTCCAACCCTGGATGCTCCGTGATGCTATGCTCCTGCAGAACTCAGCCATGTCCAGTGAACCCAGCAGCAGGCTCCACACACAGACCTCCAGCTCACACCACACCAGCGCCAACACACGCTCCTGGTCTGGTCTTTTCTACATTAAACCTCAACATCACGGTGAGCTTGAGTGCCAGGTACTCGGGACAGGGCAAATTAAATGGCTTCTCGCCCTGCTCACTGCCTTTGTAGTCTTTAACAATAAAAACATTGTGTTACCATTGAAACACAGCAGCAAAACGTCCTTTCTCACTAATCCATCCTTAAGGAAAGAATACACATGTCGTGCTTATTGTATCCTGGCTTCCCATTCAAGCTGGGATGTGTTATTACTCAGCAAATAGTTTCCACAATGGCACAGTGACTCAGACTTTCCTGGGTGCCTCACTCTGACTGCAGCTCTCCAGAGCTCTGTTACTCATTTACACTGCCAGGGAACTATCAAGAAGCAAAGTTTTACCTCTTTTACTACCCGGTAGTTGTAGCTGCTAGTACTTTCAGGCTTTTGGGACTTGCTGTGACCTTCCTGAGGATAAAATCAGACAATTTATTAGTAGCTTATACTACTGCCTCCATGAAGGCTACAATTACCGTTCTAGGACAGCGCCCGCTCTCCTCCTGGGAAGGACTGTCATCCTCCAGCTCTGACAGTCTCAGAAAAACACACAGAATTATCCTGTCAAGTCACATTGACCACTATAACACAAAATAAAGTGGGGGTGGGATGATTTCAGGGACAGCAACTTCCTCTCCTTTCCTCTGCCTGGCACATTCTGTCTCTAATCAAGTCTCCCCCCGAAAACTTACTTTCTCTTCCTCTCTACTATTATTAAACTGTCACTGCACAGATACCAGGAGATGCTTCCCAGGACTCTGCACAGGAAAAGCAACGAGTAAATTGCTTGTCTTTACTTCCAACAATACACGTTCATAACTGAGGGACTGCTCCTTGAATTCCCTCGCCCGGTCTTGTCTATTTGATTGCAAATTATATGGAGGCAAACGCTGCTCACTGAGTTCCCAGTCAGATACGCATGTCAGGAAAGCCCTGGATTATCGGGTACAGGTAAAGCACAGCTCTCTTCTGTCATTTATCAGTGCCATGACTCAAAAGGCATCACCTGAGCAGTTCACAGCTCTGCCCTCACCTTCCTTGAGGTACTTTTCACTGGACAAATCCCCTGAGCCTGGTCAGTGCTGAAAGGACAGAATGGGGGAGCCGGAGCAAACCCAAACCAGCCCTGTTAGACCCTACAGGTGACACCTCAGTGGCTGCTCATCCTGAGCAGTCTCCACTTGGCATCCACCAGCTCAAGCTCTCCCCTTGCTCTGCCTTAACCTAAGAGTACTCAGCGCGCTGGGAAGCCGGGGTTTGTCACCTTTCTGAACACAGCTACACCCCCAGAATCCCCACACGTGACTTGGCACCAACACAGCCTAGTTACCTCTTTCTTCTTGTGCTCGTTTTCACCTGGCACACTGTCCATGGCCTCGTCAGGACCTTGGCCCTTGTACACCCACAGCTCTGACTTCTCCACTATTGACCTCAGCTGGTCCAAGTCTTGCTTGATCTGCTTGTAGTTGTCAACATCTTGGCTGGTAACAAGCAGTTGAACCTTACATGAATGCAATCCATTAGTCGCACAAAAAGGGTTGGTTTTAGCTGCAATGTACACATTCAGATGAGAAATAACCCTTAAATCACACACATACCTGCTTGAAAGCTTGAAGGACTTCCTGTCTCTGGCTGAAGTGCCTGAAGAGGAGCTGCAGTGCCCCAGACACCAGAGGAGGATAATCATGCATGGTTAAATGCAACAGAACGCGGAGGAACGTTCTGCCACCGTGATCATCCAAATCCAGAGGGGTGTTCTCCTCACTGAAAACAGAGCACAGAGTTAACTGGCAGATTCGACTGTGTGTCCCAGCAGCTTCTTAAGCCACTGAGCAGGAGGAAAACCTTGGTTTTAACTTTTAAATAAGGAAGAAATTTATCAAATCAAATGCTACCTCTTAGGACAGGGCTTTTGGTGTGCTGTTAAGAGGGAGGCTATTCCATAATCTCACAAATCAGGGTTCACTCAGCTTACATTACCCAATTTACATTTTTGCCAATCCTTGCCTGCACAAACTCTTCCACCTCAGATTTTACTGCTGCACTGAGCTTAGATGCCTTAATCCTCCCCCTTGGCTTCCACTCACACAAGTGGAGTTCTGCCATGATGACCCTTCTGGCTGAAGGTCCCCTGTATCCCTTATCTGTGGTTTTTAGTCCAAAGGGACCTTACTTTGAGCTGCATCAAAGCCATTTTAGGAAAAGAAAGCCCAGGTAACTGTGGCAGCTGTTTCCAAGCTTTTCCCAGTCACCACCTCCCTTTGAACTGGAATTCCCACTCCTTGGGAGCCCTGCAGCCTGGGCACTCCCGAGCCAACCCTCATTAGCACCTGCAAGGAGATACTTTCCTTCCTCCAAAGATTCCCTCGGCTTGTTCTTCAATGTGTTCAAAGTCCAGGGCTCCTGAGAACATAAACAAGGCAAATACGTGATGTCAGAGTGGCACCAAAGATGCTTTTTCAGCCTAAAAACATTTCAAATGGCAAGTGGTGATGGAAGTGGAAGCAAGTGGCTCACAACAAGCTGAAAGGGACACTGAGATCACTGAAGGAGCTGCTAAGGTGACATAAGATAATAAATTAACCTGTTCCCAGCTCACATATTAAACTGTGTAATAATTTCAGCAACATCCAGGCTTATTCCTCTCTTGCCTATTTTTAAATGACACTAGTGTCATTCCAGGATGCTGGTGGGACCCAGTGTCATTCTGAGGGGACATTCACAATAAAAGGCCAAACTTCACCCTGGAGAACTTCTAAAGCAATAAATTCAACCATAGCAGCAGTAAAAGGCCTTTGCATTTCTCACAGCGTAGGGCATCTTATCACATGGGCATTGACCAACGTTCTGAAATGAAAAAATAAAATGGCAAAACAGACTTGGAGCCTCAATATTTCACAAAAACTTAAAAAGGGGAACAGAAGGGAGCACAGGGATTTTACATCTTGTCAAAAACATGCACCCTCTTTCTCCCAAAGTTCAGCCCCATTCTGAAGGCCCAGGCAGCCCAGAAAGAAAGTCAACACATCCCCTTTGAAGTGAGATCAAAAGACACAGTCCCCTCTCTTTGAAAATTTCACATATAATCCATGTTTTCCTTATGTTTCTCCTCTGTATCTGGACACACAGCCCCCAAACTGAGGAATAAAAAGTGTTTGATGACTAATAAGCTGCACATTTCAAGTCAGTTATCCCTACATGGCACAGGTCCTACCTACAGGATACCCTTCTCCCTAGAAAGTGACACCCCCCGCTGACCCAGCCCACCACTCTGCTTCCAATTCAGAACAGCACTGGGCATGACAAGCTCCTCCCCAGAAACCCCCAGGCACAGACACCTCCAGAGGCCTTGCCTTCCTACAAGACCTTTGCAAAAGAGAAGTTTGGGTGGGTAGAGATACAAGGCCAAGGGGAAGGGATGGAAAAAATCACATTTCTCTGGGGACCACTTTCCTTCATCCAGAAACATCAACAGAAGAGATCTGAGGTCGATGACAGATCACCCATGACAGTGCTGATTTTAGGGCTTCTTTGAGGGATGTAACTCAGGCTCTTGGTCACACAACACACACAAACAAGTAGGAGACAGTACAAATAAATCCTGGTATTTACTTGGAAAATGCTGAAAATATGGAAGTGATCCCTACTCCATTATTCCACTGCAAGCAGGGCAGTCTGCTTCAGTGGGACCATTTCTGTGCCAAAGCAAGAACCTGAAACAATTATCCCATCAGTCCCTCTAAGATTCCAGAGTCTTCCCCAACTCACACATTCCCTGCAAAATACCCAACCTGGCACATTAGCTGGCATTTCTTGATTGCTGCTTCCAGTAGGAGACTCGGACATCTGGGCATTGCTTTCATCAAACTCATGTTTGAATATGCAAAGCAGGCAGGAGATCCTGTAGTCCAAGCGCACGTTCAGAATAAACTGGGGACGCAGAGGTAGTAAAAATGTTGAGATAATGTACCTATTTCCAAAACATGGACAATTTACAGACAATGCAGTGCCACCAGCTTGCAACATCAGCTAAGCAGAGATGTGGGCTTAACTTGGAGAAGAGTTACCCAGGGTGGGCAGGCCCTGGCACAGGGTGCCCAGAGAAGCTGTGGCTGCCCCTGGATCCCTGGGAGTGTCCAAGGCCAGGTTGGATGGGGCTTGGAGCACCCTGGGCTGGTGGAAGGTGTCCCTGCCCATGGCGGGGACATGGACACCCTGCCCATGGTGGAATGGATGGACTTTAAGGTCCCTTCCAACTCAAACCAGTCTGGGGTTCTGTGATTCTACAAGGTATGCAAGTGTTGTCTCAAAAATCCCCAGAATTCAATAATTTTCCCAGTGCTTTCAACGAGCACGATACACACACATAATAAAACTTATGAGTAAGCTATTTTGGCAGAGCTTTGCTCCCTCATTACTGCCTGGTGCTGGCATACTCATCCCATCAGGCAGGGAAGGAAAGCAGCATTTCCATCTCCGTTCTGACCCAGCAGGAATCCCACAGACACACTGTGCTGTTCTCCTGGGGTGCTGGGGCAGAGGAGCAGGACAGGAGCTGCCAGGAGACGGGCTGCTGCCAAACCACAGCTACACCAGTTCAGGTGGGCTGGGCTAGCTGGTGCCAGAGAAACCTCCACCCTCGCAGAGACCACCTTCTCCATGGCCTTCTCTTGAGGAACGCCAACAACACTCAGTTCTCGCAGCTTTTGGGGAAAAGCCTTCATGCCAGTTTTAATAGACCCTGGTAACTGGGGGAACACTGGCACACTGAAATATCCCTGCACATGCCAGGCCACGGGAGCAGCTGTGGCCTGAAATAAAATTAGCACTGGGGAAATGAAGGATCCAATCCTCCCCTTCGTGCTGCATCTGCTGCTGAGGGAAGGGCAGGACCCACCCCATGCTCCATGCCACCCTCCCACAGGGCACAGGGAAGGAACACCATGGATCTCCTGCTGCCTCACGCAGTGCTGCCCACAAAACAGATACAGGACTCCTGCACTCAGGGGGGACACTGCATGTCAGGGCAGCAGTTCTGCAGTAACCTCTAGCTCGAGGCAGTGCTGCAGAAAAGGGAACACCCTGTGTGTGACCCAAAGGCTCAGGAGGGAGCAAGTGAGAAGAGTCAGAGACGGAAGAGCCAGCGAGGCTGGCTAATGTGCATGCTTAAAACACGTGGCAGGCTAATGGCTGTGCAAGGAGGAGTCTTCAGGGAACCCCCTTCCTTGGGGCACTTGAGACAGCCCCAATGACTCCAAGAAATTGGTCAGACAGTAGGGTGGAACACAAGAGCTCTGCTTCAAGTCAGATACTTAGAAATCACTGCTAAATATGCAGATGCCTATTGCAAGCTCTTTTCTAATGAGTAAAGCCTTTTCTGTAAAGGCATCATATTGTCACAGGCAAGTTGAGAGCCACGTGCCTTACAAGGTCACCTCTCGTAATGCTTTACCAGCATAAGAGGCACATACAAGGCAGGAATACATTAAAAGGCAGCAGGATACTGCTAATGCTTAAAGAGAGGGCAACACGCCACATTAACGTGTGCTGCTGGTACCTGAAGTATTTCAATGATCTTCAGCTTGGTATCCATGACCAGGATGTCCTCCTTCTCCGGCTCGCTCTGCTTGACGTTACCCTCGGGAGCAGCAGCGAGTGGAGTCATGGGCAGGAACCCCCCACCTCTGAGCACCACCTGGGTCATCAGCTCTCCCACTCCGTGGATTGACCTCATCACATTGCTCCCTTCAGAGAGGCAAACAGGTTAAGTTATGAGGCTGCCATGGGGCTGCGTTAACACGGCAAGGACCTTCCGCATCCTACAGAGAGAGACTCTCTCAACATTACACATCCAAATCCTTGGCACAAAGGGAAGCCAACAGAAGCTCTGCAGTGCTTGGAGAACTCCCTGCCCTCTCCTTTTTCCAGCACAGACATTACTGTGCTTTGCAACCAAGCCATGGACAGAAAGGAGGAGATTTCCAAGCACACCTGCTGGTCCAGGGAGGGGATTGTCCTGCTCTGCTCTGCACTGGGGCAGCCTCACCATGAGTCCTGAGAGCAGTTTGGGTGCCAAGGTGTAAAAAAGATCTAAAGCTGTTAGAAAGTGTCCAAGGGAGGGAGCTGGGGATGGGGAAGGGTCTGAGGGGCTGTACGAGGAGCAGCTGAGGGCACTTGGCTTGTTCAGCTGGAGCAGAGGACACTGAGGGCAGACCCACGAGGGTCTGTGGCTCCTCCCGAGGGGCAGCTCCGACCTCTGCTCTGTGTGAGCAGGGACAGCACCCAGGGAAGGGCTGGGGCTGGGCCAGGGAGGGTTAGGCTGGATCTCAGGGAAAGGCTCTTCCCCCAGAGGGTGGTGGGCACTGCCCAGGCTCCCCAGGGCAGTGGGCACGGCCCCGAGGCTGCCAGAGCTCCAGGAGGGTTTGGACAACGGGACAGGGACAGGGTGGGATTGGTGCAGAGTCCGGGGCCGGGCCAGGAGTAGGACTGATGATCCTTGTGGGTCCCTTCCAGCTCCAGATATTCTATGATCCGATGATTCCAACCCACACTGACATTTTGAGATGAACCAGAACCAGCAAGAGCTTTCTGCCCATCATTTTCCAGCCTTACCTTTACTTTCCTCGCCTTTTGCCATCTTGGTAATAGGGAAGATGGTAGTGATGTGCACACAGTCTAATATAGCAAGGAGGATTTTGGTTAGTCTGAGGAGGTCACAGAAGTTGTAGAAACCAAAATATATCAGATTTCTGGCTAAGTTAACAACCTACCAAAATAACAATAAAAAGCCTGATTAATACTAAACATTTTGCTATCACAATCAAGTTATTCTTAACACAGTGACAAGATCAAGAACTGGCTGAGAGTCCTATTTTATCCTAACATCTCAGAATTCCACAAGACTGGCCAGTTCTACGTTCTGTCAGACAGTTTTCTACTTGCCTACAAACCCTGCAATGCCTGGAATAATGTCTGTATCTGTAACTGCTATCCTATAGCTACAAAATCAGACCATATTTGTCCCCTTATAGGACAGCTAAGATGGGGCAAGACTAGAGGGAATGTACAGACGACTTTTATCACTGTCTTACAAAAAAGGTATTATAAAGTTTGCCCACAAGTCCTCCCCATGTACTGGTTCAAGATCCACATAAAAATGTCACATACAGGGCAAATATTTAACACTGCCCCATTATCTGAAGTACATTCCCTACATTTTTTAAAGAATGCCACATCTTTTCTTAAATTAATGGTTATTTTGGGAAAGCTACTGCACACATCTGCTACGTCTTATTTGCACAGGCTATTGACTAGGTCAGTAAGTCCCAGGACACTCTTGGTGAGCATTACTAGAAGGTCTCAAGACTCTGCATGCAGACTCAGTGTTTAGTTCCTGAGACTATTTATTCCAGTAAGGCTTGACTTTGCAATAACACAGAGCACAGAGAGTAAACCAGGCTGCTGCAAATCTAAGACAAAGTCACATTCATTAACTGTATTTCAAGAGCCATCGTTGCAAACTCACAAACTTCCACAAGGAGAAGGACTCCTGTGGAAAGGAGGAGCCAGTGGAGGCTCAGCACTCAATCAGTACTTGCCAAACTATCTGGCGTTGAAAAAAGTACCCACATTGCATCAAAAAACAGAAAAGGATAAATCAGAGCTGGATAACTACCTCAAAAGTGAGCTTATTTTTCTCTTTATCAGAGAAAGGGAACCTCTGACAGACCACATCTCTTAAATATTCCTCTACAAATTCCATTGTTTGTGCAAATCTCTCCTTAATTTCATCTTTGGAAGTTCCACTGCTATCATAGCTGAGGAGGGAGAAAAAAACAAAAGAAAAAAAAAGAAAAAAAAGAGAAAAAAAGAAAAAAAAAGCTTAGCATGCAAATACACAGGGCTCCTTTCCCCCCAAACAATTTTTCATTGGCTTGTCAAGATCTAAGAAAAGTTAAAGGCTGGTAAATAATTTATCTAAACGAGGGAGTCAGGACACTGACACCATAATTTCCTGGCTTTTGCTGTCTTATCCCATATGCTCATTTTGTACTATTTTAAAATGCCTGGGGAAAACAACAAAAAAAGAAACAAAAAAGAAAAGAGAACTTTGTCCCAATAAATAAAAAAAGTAACCTTTATTATTGGAGTGGAAACAATGACAAGGGATGTGCAGCACTGAGGAGCACGAGTGGCCAAGAGGTGCTGACTGGGGATGGTATTTTTCCTCCAAACAAAATCAATACATATGCAAAGCAGATATTAATTTTCAATGCAAATTCTGGGGATTTTTTCTCTGTATGTGCAGAGGGAGTTTGAAAAGACAATCCCCACCTTTCACTAACTTACACTGTCGTGTTTGATCATTTATTGCTGTTGAGCTCCTGCCAGAGCTGAAACCATATAAGAAAACTTGAAGCACAGCAAACGTGTATCAGGAGCGGAAAATTCTGCTTGAATTATTAAAATCTGTTAAAGTTATGTAAAACTGTAAGGACTGAATATTTGGTGGTGGGGTTGAGGTGAGTGCGTTTTGCTGTTGCCATGGAAAGCAAAGCACCAAAAGCAAAGAGAAAGGAAAAGTGATGATCTAAATTACCCTCATGCAGTTTGTGGGTACTGGCTATATTGTGCATTTAAAACTGAGTATTATCTACAGTATCACCACTGCATGCCCTGAAGACAAGCCCCCCCTGACTCAGAGCTGCCCCCACACCCAGCAGGGACACCGGGGTTATTTATTCCCTTCTCAGGGTTTATTTCCTTTGTGAACGGGTATGACTAACTGCCCGGCTTTGCTCCGAGACCCACCGGGGTGCCCCTGCTCCCCCCACGGCAGCGCGGGCACTCACTCGTCGATGGCGATCTCGGAGGGGATCTCGGACCAGAGGCGCGCGTACTTGACGGGGGTCACCTGCTCCTGGGGGTCCCTGTCCACGTGCATGTGCAGCATGAGGCGGCAGAAGGAGGCGCGCAGGTCGTAGGGCAGGTTCTCATCAGACATGCAGCGCAGGATGAGGTCCACGTCCAGCTGCCCCGAGATCTCGTTGATGGCCAAGTACTGGCGGTCAAGGCACATTCTAGCAAAGAGGTTGAGCTGGTATCTGCAGGGGGGAAAGGAATGCAACTGCGTTAAAAGTTTGTGTTTTGGTTGAAGTCTGAAGGCCACACTTTAATTTCCAGCCTAGTAAGGAGTAGGGGATATGGGTATAGTGCCGATGTACCCATGTGTTAACAGAAACAGTATTACACTTTTCAGGAATACAGCCAATGCTTACTGTAGAAAGAATAAAGCACTTATCAAACAGTAGAAAATTATACATAATAGAATTAGAACAAAAGGAGGCAAAAGAATTAAAGGAGACATGATTTTTCCTCATTAAGTATCACAGAATGGCCTAGTTAGGAGGGACCTCAAAGCCCATCCATTCCACCCCCTGCCATGGGCAGGGACACCTTCCACCAGCCCAGGGTGCTCCAAGCCCCGTCCAACCTGGCCTGGGACACTCCCAGGGATCCCGGGGCAGCCACAGCTTCTCTGGGCACCCTGTGCCAGGGCCTGCCCACCCTCGCAGTAAATAGTAAGTAATGTTCTCTATGAAAGCTCCAGAAGAATCCAAACAACACTTCAGGCAGCTCAGCTTAAATCCTGCACGAGGTCGAACGCTTCTCACAGACGCTGAAGCCACAGTTGTGCACAGAGGCAACAACACAGATGGGTAAAGAACCACTGCAAATCAGGTACCTGATTATACAACCACTGAGCTCTGCTGCCTTCAGGGAGAGAAAAGCTCAGCTTCATTCCTAAGCTTTTCAGTCCATGAACCGATCACAAGCAACTGGCATTTGAGTTATGCACATCCAACAGGCTGACAATTAGTCCTTGGCCACAACAATGTCCAACACTCCTCAGTGTTCACACAGGCTGCTCTTCGAGGAAGGAACGTTTAATTGAAAGCAGATTCCTTTCACTCTGAGCACTCCCCATGCAACTGGACCAAACTGCAGCCTAAACCCTTCTTTTAAGCATGTTTAAGAGGCATAATGTAGACTAAAAACAATTAACACTACCAATCATTATACCAATATATACACTAAAAATTAAAACTACCAAGTCTATTTAAAAACAAGTGCAAGAAAATAAAACAGTATTTTGAAAGCCTCTGTGTTTAAAAAAATTGGATCTCAGAGGTCTCCTTTTGAGGCCCGGAGAGGCTCAAATAAAACCAAATATTAGGAATTCTCCTGCAACAGCCATTTCAGTGGAAGAGGCAATGCAAAATAAGATAGCTATTAAAAAAATAATTTAGCTGTACTTTTTGCATTGCCACAGTTGAGTCAGTCAAACATCTCCCAGGGGTTTATAACCCAGACACAGGAATTTGGTCTGGGCTGAAACCTGATCTTACACTATGCCAAGAACTCGGTGTCTTGTCAAGTCATCTGGAAACATCACTCTGTGTCAGACCCTGCTCAGAGCACAGCCTGGGCTGCACAGAGGAGCTCTGCATTCCCACCACAGCAGCCCTAGGGCATGTCCACCACTGCAGCCTTGTCCTGCTCAGAACCCAGGGCCACTAAAGGCTTAGGGAGAAATGCAGAAGACAGAGAGAACAACAGTGACTTCCTGAAAACCAGAAGCAAAGCCATGTGCACACTGACATCCTGTCCTTCCCACAAGTGGTCATTTACCCCCCTCCACCTGCACACAGGTGAGCCAGTGGGCACTGTGCAGGTGCTCTCCTACCACCCACTGTCAGGAAACCAGGCAGAAACAGTGTCAAGAAGTGCTGAGCGAATTCAATGCACTTGAAGCCTGAACCCTGTTTTAAATCAGTTTAAACCAGCTCGTGCTGATAACTGGACTTCTCAGCACGAGTAACGCTGTGCTTTCAGCTCTCCTTCCCACAAGACTTCATTCTCCCTCTAAGGGCTGCTTTGTCCAAGCTCCCCCCCACACACCACACAGCCCTACGGACTCTGCCACCCACTACTGCGTGTTGTTCACCTGTAGTAGCTGAGCACGTCCCGATCCTCCTTCTGCCCTTCCTTGGCATCCTGGGCCAGCTCTCGGATGCTCTTACTGCGGATCTCCTTGTTACTGTCCCTCCAGAACAGCCACACTTCTTCCTCGTCTTCTCCAACGTCCAGGGCGTTCTCTCCACTCGACACCTCTTCGAACTCAAAGCGGGAGAGGACGAGCCTGGGGGCAGGAGGGGAGGTCACGGCCCACCCTGCCAGCACCCAGGCACCCCCCAGCCGTGTTTCAGACACGTGCCAGAACCTACTGGGGACTACAAGTAACTGCTTTTATGTTCTCACCTGCACTCAGAAAACAAATTTTGTCCCTCAACTCTGCAAAGTAAAAGCAGAGCAGTAAAAGCAGTTACTCCTTCAGCAGTAGCTCTTTACTACATCAAATCATTGGAGCTTATTACTGAAAGCATCAGGTTAGAATTAATTCAGATTACAAGCTTTGCATTCAGTCTTGAAAAGGTAAATGTTTCAGCTTCTTTCAATTGAGCAAAATAAAGAAACAAGGAGTTAAAGGCAAGTTAATTGGCTTTCAAAGGCATATTTGCAGAAGTGGTTCAAAGATCATTCAACAAACCAGGAAATTATTTGGGAAAGAAAAACATACAAAAAAATTATTAATTCTGTATCCCATAAATGCCAATTGGATCAGAACTTCTCTGTTTATGTGGTGAAATAACTAGAAATAAACCACTTGCTGATACTAAAAAGGCTTTTGGGGTTTTTAGTTCTTCAGCAAAGAAAAGATTACACGTCTGAAAAAACCCAAATTTAACATACCAGGATAAGGTCAAGTAAGTGATGCAGCCACATTAAGTGCTTGTGGAAATGAATACAGCCTTTCTGATTTCATGAGGAGAATCAGATGTGCAAGAATACTTTCACCCCTTTGTCCTTGAAATGCTACCTGGCAAAGACCTGCTATCCTTTCACAGCACTGGGATGCTGGTTATCTATTCCTAGTACAGATACTGAATAAAGACATCTCTGTCAAAGACAAGCAGACCTGGTGCCTGCCACGAGGCTTCAGCAGTGGCAGGGCTGGGCTGAGAGCTGGAGACCAGAATCCAAACCCCAGGAGGAGGAAAGGGTGAGCGGGGATGGGTCAGGGTCTGCTCCTCTGCCAGCTGAGCTCCCTGCAGAGCTGGTGGAGGATCAGGCCCACAGGAGCCCGCACACCTTCCTGCAAAGTCTGTCTCCATTGGATCAGAGGCGAGACAGCTCCAAGGTTTGTGCCTGCAGGCTGAGAACACCCTGACAGACGTTTGCTGCCGTCAGTCCCCGGCTCCCCTGTGTCTGAAGAGGACCCCACACAACTCCCTGCTTCTCGAGACATGCCAGCAGAGTGCTCAGCTTTGAACACCTTCCTTCTGTTTCACACCAGGAAAAGCAGCTCTAAAGGCACTCACTTACTTGGTTTCAATGAGAATGTCTGCATTGGCTGGGTTCAGCACAGCTTTGCAAATCAGCTCCTGTGTCACCGGAATAGACTTGTTCATGGAAACGCACAGATCAGAGAGGTAATCCAAAAACCTGGTGGGGAACAGGAGCCAAAGGGGTATCAATCACTGGGGAGATCTAGGCTGAAGCCAGCTACATTTCAGGAAGAAAACACTCAGAACTCCATTGGAACAGTGCAGAGCAGGAGTGCTGCCCGAGGGGGAAGGAATGGAGAGTGTCAAAACAGAAGGAACTAGCTGTGCTTCCCTCTGAGCAAGCTGGCAGGTACAGACTTCTCTCAGAAGGAAAAGGGTAATTATACACTCAAAAATGCAGCTCTCACCTGGGCTCCCTATTTTTCCTCACGAGACTCACAAAGGTGTCAATCTCAGCAGCTGTGATGTGCTTCTCCAGGAGCTTGCGGTTGTTGTGGAGCAGGGCTGTGATGGTGTCCTCGGCCAACACGTCGTAGCCAATCTGCTTCTGCATGAAGCCAAACTGCTTGGCAATGTACTCCTTCAAAACACAGAGGGAAGGAAGGAGGGGTTGGTATTAACCCACAGAATTTAAAACAATGAGAGAAAACAGTAGGATGATCGTGGATACCAACATCCCAAGGAGTGAACTGGACTAGATCCAAACTGTTCTTTTGCAAGAAAGCAAATGACAGACAATTTTAACACCTCCTTCCCTCCCTCCAGGGCTAGACACCAGCAAGGCAGTTACCCTTATCTGATAGCAGCCTGCTTTTAATACATGGCAACAAACACTGAGCAGCCTTGAGTCACAGGACAATTTTCAATGGAGCCCATGGTAAGCAAGAGTGAAGAAAGTCTTGTAATTCACCTGGATGTGACAGCTAGAAATCCTAGCTTTTTCTTTAAGTCCACTTAGAACCAGTGTTAATTACATTACAGACTCAGAGAGATGAAAAAACCCAGATAGAATAAAACTGAGCCATCCCGACATCTCTTGCTGACCGTACAACCACAGCAGAGCAGGTTTAATTAACGGGATGCAGCTTATTTTTTTTGGAGCACACGAACAACGTTGGTGCCATTGAACATCACAGACATATTCCCAACCTGGTTCTTCCTGTAGTCCTGCTGGGAGTGCCTGAGCACCCTGTAGCAGAGCCTGCAGATGTGCCTGAAGGGCGCGTGGCGCTGGTCCCCGAGCTCCTCCAGCCGCAGCATGGGCCCGTCGCCGCTGTCCGTGAACGGCGCCTGCAGCAGCTTGAAGATCTGCAGAGCCACCACAGAACACAGGCAGGCCCGTGAGGCACTGCCTTCAGCTGGGGCCAAAGCACTGTGGCTCTGGATGGCCAAAGGTACATCAGAAACACACCATGGCCACCGAGCAGCCTGGACAGAGGATGGTGATCGCCACATGCTCTAATTTTTCCTTCCAGCAATGGGGAGCCTATAATCCACTGCCCAGAGGCTGCTGAAAGCTGGGAACTCTAAGGATCTTTTAGTCCAAATAAACCAGGACCAAAATTTCATACAGCCACAAAATGGTTTGGGTTGGAGGGGACGTTAAAGCCCAACTCAGTCCATCCCCTGCCAGGGGCAGGGACACCTTTCATAGACCAGGTTGTTCCAAGCCCCACCCAACCTGGCCAGGGTCTCTATTATCAGGTGCTCTTTTCCAACAATCCTTCTCGCAGGCAGAGCTTGGGGAAAAGCACAGCCTACCTGCTTTAGGATATTCTGTTCTCTCATCAGCTTCTGCCGTTCTCTACTAGGTTTGGAAAACACCACTTCAAGAACATCCTGTCCAGAATTAGTTCCACCAGTAACAAAGTAGACCAAATCCTCCAACAATTTGGTAACAGATCTACAGGAAAGCCAGAAGTTGTTAAAAGAACAATGGCAGAGCAAGTTTACACAAATTTCTAAATGCTAAGTGAATAATGAACATCAATTAGTGACTGGGTAAAGCTCAGAGGTTTGTACAGAACTGAAAATTAGGAACTAACACTCCCTATTGCTGCAGCCTCAGGGTCCAACAGCTAAACAAGAGCAGCAATAAGGCAACAGTATCACTTCAGGGCAACTCTACCCTTGCCAAGTTCAATTTGGCAGCTCTTTCAATTGTCAGAGACAATAAATCGGGTGATAATCTCTCCCAAAGCCAAGGAGAAGGCCTTGGCTGTGGAAGCACCCGGGCCCTGGTCTGGCACAGCCACCCCTGTGCTCTTTTTGTGTGGCCACATTTCCACGGACACGGGCAGAGGATTTGCAGCAAGTCACATGTTCAGTTTTCACAAGATGGATTAGGAATTCCCACACTCAATTTGCAAAGGTATGCTGGGGATTAGTCCCCCAGGCTCACAGCATTTCTCATGCTCTCACTGCACCAAGGACAGGGAGGGCTGGACAGAGCACGCCTGGGAAACTCCACTGTCGACATGGCAGTAACGAAGCCATCGATTTTTTCACAGCTCAAGGAGGAAACCAAATCCCTCTTCTACAGCATGCACAGATAACACTGTCAAAGGAACAGCTACTGAGTAAAGGAAGCAACGTTATCTGAACCCAATCCTGCTTTCCTTACCTTCTTTCATTCTGGGTTATCGTTCCCTTCTCCAACTTGCCAGCAATGGAACCTAAAACCTTACTTGCATCATTTGCAAAGTCCAAGTCCCGAACCTCTGCAGGTGACACTGGTACTATAGCAAAGGCTTCTTTGTCCTCCTTCACTGGAGAGGTACCAATCTGAAACCCAGAAAGTTCTACCATCAGACCAAAGGGCAGGAACAAAGCAGTGGTTCACACACTGTGATAATGAAACGGGGGAAAAGCCACACTGCTGAGACAGCACGAGACTCCTGCTGAAGCCAAACTTTGAGAACATTACCACTCTGTGTAAGCTTCTAGCTGTTCCTAAACCCAGAGAAACAGCAGGTGAGATGGCAAAATGTTGCCATAAACAGTGGAAAAAACATGCTGCCCATGATGACTGCTGTGGAGCAGAAATTGAACAGCATAACTAGTAAACTAGCATAAAACTGAGCCCTCAAATCAAACATTTTGCATGGGCACTGGTCATTACTGCTACACGCTCAGTCTGTGACAGATCCAGCAGAGCCAGGCACTGGAACTTCTGCTCACGTCACTTCTGTGGAAACACAGGACTCAAGGCACGGCCTCACACAAAGGAGCAGAACTTACTTTAAGCATCACAGGTTTCTCCTCTTCTTTGTCAATGGGGATATTGGTGCTGTGAACCCAGGTGTTGGTGCAAAGGTGCCTGAGCCTGACATAGGAGTTCCTGAAAGAAAGGCAAGAGTTCCAGAGCCTGAGTCAGCCCCCCAGCCAGGAAACCTTCACGCTGTTGCACTGGGAGGTGTTGGCAGGAACAAGTGGAAAAGAAGAGCCATGTCCATCTGTGCTGCACACCACAACAGGAACAACACTCTTCTTGCCTTGGTTCCTTCTACAAATTCACCTTAGGAATCTTAGTGTGTAATGAAATAGATTCTGCTTTAAACCAGAACCACATCCACATGGTGTTACTGTAGCTCTGATGCAGTAACAAACTAAACCCCTTCCCATCCTCGCATTTCCATGACAGGGTCTACCTGAGCTGCAAAGCCTCCTCCTTACCTGGGGAGCTTTCAGCCCAAGGCTCCCTGATACCGGTATTTCGGAGTGTCTGACAATTCAGGGAGTTGCTAAAGTGGATGGGACAAGTTTGCTGTGCAGTCTCAGTGGGAACAGACAGCAAAGGGCCCTCATGCAGCCTGTCTTTGAAGGGTTCAGCACCTTTTAAGTGGCCAGAGGTACCATATAACAGTAAAGAACATGTAAACAACAGAAAATGAAGTGCTAAATACTTGATGTGACATCCTAACTAACATAATAAAGACAGGTCACAGGAGCGGCCTGAGAGGACACCAAGGCTTTTAGTCCCAGGTCGTTCCTTAGCAAGGAAGTCATTTAATCTCAATTTTCCCATCTATAAAGTAACGTTCTCATCATAACTCATTTGTAAAGTACTCATAACTCAAACGTAAAGCACTGCAGTGAAGCTTCAGGCATCTTTTAAGTATTTTTACAGTAACTTGAGGAAGAGGCCAACTCCGAAGGGTGGAAGGGAAACAGCATGAGGCAGCTTTACCTCGGGAACAGAAAGCCACTCGGGCCCTACCTGGGGACCAGGCTGTCTCCGCCGCGCAGGGTGGTGGGGTCCAGCTCGAAGATGGAGGAGATGTCGTTGCCCTCGGGCACGGACACCAGGGAGTACGCCATCCTGTCCTGGGCTCCGCGCAGCCCCCGCCGCGCCGCGTCCTGCTCGGGGTCCAGCTGGGGACGACATCCGCGTCAGCCCGGCCCCACAGACAGCCCAGCCCTACACACATGGCCTGGGGTGGGCAGACACCGCTCCGAGGCAGGGCAGGCACTCCGGGACACCAGGGACACCGGCAGGCAGCCGCCCTTGCCTTCCGTGGGGTAACTCGGAGTCTTTCAGGCTCACAACCACAGCAAACCCCACGCCACAGAGGTTTGTCTTGCAGACAGTGCCAGAAGAGACAAGATCCCCCAGCCACTCACCCCACACCCACTGGGAGCTCTGAGTGGTTTCTGATGACCCACACCTGCTGAGATCCCCAGCCCTGACACCAACAGCTCTTCCAACATATTGCAATTATCACTCTAACAAAGTAATTAATGAGCTGCAAGTATCAAAATCAGCCACACAATGTACCAACAGTCTTGCTGGGAAATAATCCACTTCAGCAGCAAAGATGGGACTCAGCCTATCAATGCCAGGCAAGAGAAATAAGGAGCTAATCAAGAGCTGGGATGTCCTGCTGTTCACACTACAGCTTGTGGTGCTCTCAAGCACAACGTGTTATCAGGGCCATGGCACCAGAAGGATCTTCGTTCCCAAGGTGCTGGCAAATCACCAACCTCCTTCAACAAAGATACGACATCAACTGGATAAATCCCTGACTTGTCAGATGAAAGGACACAAGGGAGGGGGGAATAAAGACGAACTGAGAAAAAGGAACAACAACTTTCTCCAAAACCTTTCCCAGGGAACTCCCAGCCATCACCAGTTCTTGATGAAAGAAGTGGCTCACTGTCTGGCACACCGGAGCCAGCTGTGCATGGACAAGCAGCTCACCCCCGGGTGCAGTTTTCAGGGTGATTTATCGGCTTCTCTGTGCTGGTGGCACCAGAGGGGGGAGGCACCCGAAGCAGTCAGCACTCAGCCTTTCACAGTCCCGGTGGGAGGCACTGCACTCCTTCAACATTCGGGACAGGGACCCAGGGCTGTGCCTGTGCTTCAGGACACTCCCGAGGTCACACATTTGCAGTCAATGAACGTGGCTGCAAAGCAGTGACATTTCTAGTCTGATTTTGCACATGGGAACAGGTAGTTATCTGTATGGAAGAGAAACACACCCTGGGGGTGTGCCTTCAAGGGAAGAAGCAGCTCCAGGAGTCTGGAGGCTTCATATCGGGAGGAATTTGCTCACTTGGAATGAATTCTCCCAATTTCAGCTGTGTCCCTCATCCCCACCGCAAGGGGATGGGTCACAGTCAGGAACACAGCTGCTCTGCATTCACAGTTTGTACTCCAGGGCACAACGAGTCGCTTATGAAACTGTGGCAAAGCCGAACATGACCAGCAAATCAGAAAGTAGGAAACAGGGCAATTTAGGGAGCAGTGAAACTCCAACCCCAAAGCTGACAAGAGCAGCCCCCTGTGCTGCTCAAGGGCATAACTGGCACCTCACTGTGCCTGCTGAACCCCCTCCTTGTACAGCTCCCCGAGGGATAAGGAGAAAACACGACAAAGCCCAGAGCTGTGCACAGAAACCCTGCTGACAGCCCATGTTTGGATCAAGCTGGAGTTTGGATAAAGTTGGATCAAGCAGCTACACCCTCCTGTCACTAGTGCGTGTTAAAGGATGTGGTGACTTCGTGTCACAACTGAATTACGTGCTCCTGATCCTGTTCTTCCTGGTCTGTTTTTGCCATCTAGTGGTAAAGAGACAGAGCAGGGAAACACTGGAGAGCTCTGAGAGCGCATCCACATTATCACTGTACATCACAGGAGGATGGGAGTCTGCCTGAAAGACTTCAACACTGGGTAACTTTCCAAAACTTACGCCAACAAAAGAACTTAATATTGGATTCCCCCTCATTCCCCGAACAATAGCTACGGATGGGGTTTTGTTCATATTTTTAGTATGTTTACTGCACTGAGCTGCCAAATGCCACTAATCAGAGTAACAGCTCAATATCTGGGGGCAAGGGAAGCGTTTTCATGGCCAGGCTATAATGACAAATCCTTTTAGGAGGAAAAATCCACCCTGCAGGATTTCAAACCATCACATTCATCCCTCAGAAAGGGGAGGAGTAGCTCTTTGTCATCCCCAAATGGAGCAAATCTTCCATAATACAGGATAAATGACCGAGCTGCATAAGCCTACAATCAAATCCAACTAAATAAACATAATCCACAATGGAAAGTGCTGTTCCAGTTTTCTCGGTTTTCAGCTACTGAGGCAACACTGGGTCCCCTCTGACACCAAAGAGAAGCTGTTAATACAAAGCATCACACAGTCTTTGACACAACATTTACTGACAACAACACAGACCTGCTGTCACAGGAAGATGGGAGGAATGGCACTGACATCACCCCATTCCTGCTCTCTCCTGTGACAAGCTCCAATGAGAGGGAATTTGTTTCTTAAACAAGGAGGTCAGACAAGTGACAGGCACAGCACTGCAGGACATCCCCTCAGGGACACTTCCCACCTGGTGTCACCTGGAGCAACTTGCTTTTCAGACCTAGTCAAGACAGTGCTTCAAGGAAACAAAGGTTGGAGAAACAGAAGACAGGAAAAGAGATGCCACAAGTGGGAGAGGTGAGGTGGGGGGTCACGTGATGTGTAAATCCAGTTCCAAGAGCATTGCTCTTCTCTAAAGCCTAACCCAGTTAATCCCCACTCCTCTGGATAGGCCTTAAAAGCCTTCAGAGCATCCTCAGGATTTGTTTCTTCACTAGCAACAAAGCCTGGCCCAGCTCTGCACTGCCCAGGTAAAGCCTGGGCCTGTGCCAAGCCCTCCTCAACCAGGGGCAAGATCAGACTCTTGCCTATACTTACTGAGGATTGACACTCCAGGTCATCTTCCTCATAGTCAGGGTTTACCTGATGAAACAGAACCACAGGCACGTCAAAACTCCAGCAGAGGTGGAAGTGGGAAACAACCTCAGCAGCAGCTAAACTCACAGTGTTAGCAATGCCTGCTCTGCCACAGCTGCAGTGGCCACGCAGGACACCCTGCCCACACCCAGCACGGCTCCTCGGGCAGCTCTGTGCCCACAAATTCACAATTTAACATCTGCAAACGTGCAGAGGGAGTTATTCATTCAGGATAATCACTACAGGAGCAAGAGTAGAGAGTTAACAAGCTCATGCCCTTTTTTTTTTTAATTCCAAGTGGAATTTCCTACTAGAAATTACTGGCTGGGCAGAAATCTTTTAGAACAAACACTATTCTAACCAGGGATCAGGTAGCAATTTTCTCTGGTATATTCCTGCATGATGTAAGACCATGTTTTTGTTGTGGCTGATTAGAAACCCCAAGATTTACTGGAAAAGCTCTACACTGGATCACTACTGAAAAGGATTTGCAAGTGTGCATGTGACAAAATGCTGCTGGTTTTCCAATCTGCTTATCAGATGAATATAAAACGGGATATTTCCTTTATCTGCAGTTCTTACAGACTGGTGTGAAGTCTGCCTGTATTTTCATTTTATACTCAGTTCTACAATTCTATTCAAAAATCAGTGACTCAAGAGAAATTACCAACAGTTGAATTCATTTTCCCCCAAAGGCTCTCAGCCATTTACCATTTATTCATCTGTTAATAAAGTCATCTTGATTCTACTGCCCACATGACAGGATACTACTCAGTGTCTATTCTCTGCAGCAGAAGTTATTGCCTCTGGAATTCACACAAAAAGGAAAATGAGCTCAAGACTCCCCCAGCCCGGGGTGTTCTTTCAAGCACCTTTCACCTGATTTTCAACCCCTATTTTGTGCTAACCCCGACGACCCCAGCACCACTGCGCTGCTCCCCTCCTGGGGCGGGTTTAGGGCAGGACAGGACAGGTTTTGGAAGGTGTGGAAGGAAGGGAGCCCGGTGGGAGGAAGGTAGGCTGGTGCCCGTACCTCTGCTGCCAGGTAGTGCCCGGTGGCCAGGTGCTTGAACCTGAAGAGGCTGTTCCAGTAGCCGGCGCCGCCGCGGCAGGGATCGTGCTGCACCACCTGGGGAGGGAGAGGGGGACAGGGCTCAGGGCACAGCACCACCCTGCTCCAGGGGCAGCCAGGAGCTCTGGAGACAGCACCCACCTGTGACCCGTGGCCAGCACACCCCAACGCCCCGAGCCGGCCCTGAGCGGCTGTTTCGGATTTACAGTGGGAATGTTACGGGGGAGGTTGGCAGAGATATTTCCAGAAGGTGCTTTCTATCTACACGTGCTGCCAGGCCTTGAAACACTTCCCAAAGCAATGCAGCCTCTCCTTGACCCTTTTTGGTCAAACTAATTTCTGACCATCTTAAGGCACCTGGAAATACTTCAAATGCCATGGTGCCGTACAGAACAATAGCTGTATTTCCTGCCTAACTTCTCCTGGGGCAGGCAGAGCCCCCAGCACCTGAGGATCTGTTCCCTCACACAGCTGCTCCATGGATACAGCTGCTTCCCCAGGGCAGGGCAAGCTCAGCAGGGCCGAGCTGTGCCTGTCAGGGAAGGACTGTCTCACTGGTGTCACGTCTGCCACCAGGAATGGCGCACACACGGACAGCTACCACACACTGATGGGCTCTAACACGACAAAGTGAAGTGAATTACAGCCAGGCTTCCACTGCAAACACAGGAGAAGCTGAATGTCAGAACAGATACTTCTGGAAAGAGGATATGACCAACCCCTACCCACCAGTACCATTGATTTTCTGAGTCTTACACGCAGTTCACATTTAAAATTATAAACCAACTCTAATGATACCAATAGACTGAGGATATTTAAAGAAGCCAGAGCTGGCCAACGTGTTAGTCACTCTGTTTAAAAGCCAAGTAAAGAAAAAAAAAGCCAGTTCAGACAGACCAGCAAAGGCTTGCAGCCTCGCATCAAATGAGGATATGCATAATCACATTATTCCACTCCAAAAATAGAGCATTCTGTTCACTCAGCAGGACAGTGGAAATTATAAGCTGGTGTTAAACTTCAGTGACTAGTAAGAAAATAACTTCACTGATGTTTCTCTGTCCCCCTTTTCTGAACCGTCAAGCATCTGAACTTGTGAGCTCTGTGCTGCACCATCAGAGAGCAGAACTCCACCGTGATTGTGTGCAGAAAGCACAGCCAGGAAAGGAATTTTATTTTAAACTTATACCACCAGGGAGACTTTTACCTAAAAAAAAAAGAATTCCAGATACAGTGTGTTTAAACAGCAGCAGTAATAGATCCTCCAGGGCACCCCCAGCCTGGTTACAAGGCCTACCTCCACTTCCCACAGGGCCTTGGAGCTGGTGGCCGACGTGGCCGACTGCCGGCCCGTGGTCCTCAGGAACACGTGCTGCTTCTTCCTGTGCTCATCACACGTCAGGAACTTCTCCTGCTCTGCGTGGAACAGCCTCACCACGTCCCCCTGCCAAAGCCAGGCAGCAGGGTCAGCACAGGCAGCACCCCCAGGCAGGAGGGACAGGCAGGCAGGGCCCTGGCTCTCACCCCTTTGAGGATGTCGTCCTTGTTGTCGCTCCATTTCATAA
Source organism: Sclerurus mexicanus (assembly GCA_013396755.1). Lineage (NCBI taxonomy): Eukaryota > Metazoa > Chordata > Aves > Passeriformes > Furnariidae > Sclerurus > Sclerurus mexicanus. The sequence continues at coordinate 2,393 of VWZF01007201.1, read as the reverse complement.
AGAGCACGATTTTCCAGCTGGTGTTGCAGTTCACTGAGTTGACCTAAAGGGAGAACTGAAACCATCAGTCCCATTGCCTTGTGCCTCCACAAGACACGAGCCACTGTCTTACTTTCTGGACAATTTTCACCAGAACCCTGCAAGTCCTGGCAAAGCAAAGCCCCTTCTGTGTCTATTGCAGAACACGGAACTTCAGAGCTGACTTGCTTGCAAGTCATGTGCTACACATCTGTGCTGGTTTTGGCTGAGGGGAGAGTCAATCCTCTTCACAGTGACCAGTGTGGGGCACGTTACTGTGCCACAACTCTTGATTTTTGAAGGAAAGCCTTATCTTTAGCCAGTCACGCAGAAGAGACAAACTCAAACCTCTGCCAGCACCCAACAGAAATGACAAGTCTGCAAGCCCTGGCAAGTCACTGATGACCAAGATAACCCTTCCCAAGCCGTGCCACAGGTACCAGTCCACTCGCTGAATTCCATAAAACATGGACAACAGCTTAGCTGAAGCATGGAGACGCCTGTGCAGCTGCTCCAGCTGTGCCCACGTGCCCTCACCTCATTGCATCCCGGGTTATCCACAAGCTGGTGGCTGCTGGCGTGGAGAGGCTGCCCAGCATTGACAGGATTCAGGACCACTTTGTCTCCAATGACAACCTGGAGAGAAGTGCAGCATCAGACAGAAATGTGCACACTGAGAAAACTCCTTTCCTTCCATTTTTTTAATGGAAGTGATGGGAGAAAACCACCTTCCTGCAGTTTGGAGAGATGCCAGCCTGAGTACTGTGCCAGGGGTCTGTTTGGTTCAGAATTTGCCACAGCACGCCCAGTCACTGGGGCAGAAGCTCCTGTGACACTGGAGCCAGAGCCTTGCAGAAGCAGCAGGCTGAGTTCTGGTGCAGAAGGGACCACAGGATAAATTACTGCTACTTGATAAAGTCCGCTGTGTTTAAGTGCCAAATGTATACCTGGCCTGAACCCAGAGCACACTGACACTTATCTCCTCCAGCTTTTAGGCAAAGAATATACCCCAGTGACTCAGATTTGCAGAAAAAAATAAAGAGATTAAGAGATTAAAATGGCAACGCATTTAATCAGTACCATTTTTTCCAGATTTCCCATGAACAGGAACATTTGACTTCCTTATTACCTCATTTCTCATATCCGAAGTGATCATGACTTTTGATTCTAAACTGACAACACTGAAAATCAAGATGCTAATTATTTCTTCCAAACCTCCTGAAGGAACTCAACATTTCCTACCATTTTGAATTGGGCAGGAATTGTGCAAGGCCAGCCTAATTAGGTCCCTTATTCCCTCCAATGTTAGATCATTCCACATTTCCAAAATACAAGTTACCATAGCAATTTTCCTCCCCCTCATGACAGCACAGAAAAAAGGTTGTTCCTGCATCATCACACACTAAGAGATCTGTGCATTTCATTAATTGCAAGGCAGGCCTCCCAAGCCCAGCTTGGCCAAGCTGGGCCCAAAGGAATAGGTGAGGATATTGGTGCCAACACTTACGCTGTCTCCGATGGACCGCAGTTTGTAGAAGGGCTGGATGTAGAACCAGGAACCTTCATTTCCAGCTTCATCCAAGGTCACCCTCATTGCATTCTTCTCTAGCAGAGCTGGAAGCCTCTTATTTACTGTTAAGTATTTGTTACTTTTTAAGTGAAGCAGCTAGAATAAGAACCAGAGTTCAGTTCTAAGAATGCTCCTCATCCTCCCCTCAACAAACCGAGCGTGCACAAGACAACTTACATTTCTATGCAGGAGTAAAAACTAAACTATACACAAATATTGAGGGACTCGGGCACAATTCATTTACACAATTCACTGGCCCTTCCCCAGCAAAGGACAAACACTCAGACACGTCCTCATCGCTTCACCACAGTCAGTTTAAAAGACCCAGGGCCAAGAGCTGTGGAATGCTGGGGACTAAGTGGCTCTCCCTGGTGAGAGGCAAAGCTGCTCTTACCTTGCTTTGCCTGCTCCCCTTTAACAGAAAATGTAACTATTGCTATTGACTTTCCTCCTCTGTGCCAGTTTGTGACTCGGTGTGCCAACACCTGACAGGGAGATGGTGCCTGGTGTTGTTCACATGCCACCCTCACGTGGCTCTAACTCTCAGCAAGGCTCAAAGTATTTCTGAAGAAAACAATCAATATGACCTCGAAACTCCCACAATTAACCCATAATAAAAAAAGTGACTTCACCACAGCTGTACACCCAGTCCCTGCTTCCCAGCATTCCACTGCAGGGCATGGTCTACCTGGCAAATCTACAGACTCTTGGCCAAGAATTCCAGAAATTTAAACTCCACCAAGCAGGGAATTTTAAACACAATCCTCTCCAGCTTGCAGAGATGTTCCCACAGCCTACCTGGATC